>LPNX010765908.1:352680-434251 GCA_001517045.1 Pseudotsuga menziesii
TTTATTTCAATCCATAAGAAATATTATTGTTTTTGACTTATTTTTTAATCTTTATTTCAAAGCATAGCTAATAGTTGAAAATAATAACACTAATTTATATATTTAGCTTTAAAAATACATTTAAAAAGTAGTTATGATGAAAAACATATATATTTTATACCCATATTTTTTAATTTAAAATATTATGTGAAATAAATATTTTTATGAATAAAATTGAGTAATATAAAAGTTCAAAGTTCAAAATATTTAAATATAAAACTTTAATAATATGTCAAAATAAATATTTTCTTTAAAAAAATATTTAAATTAATTAGTAATATATAATATGACAAATGCATTATTGGGAAGGCAGGTGCGGGGGGGTCATTATTGACCCAAGAGGACATAGGAAAAATCTTTCCCTTGGGGTCTAGGACACAAGACTAATAATGAGGCATAGTGGATGGCTCTTCTCCAGGGTGTAGAAATTATAGACAGAAGAGATATCTCTAGATTACTAGTTTTCAGGGACTCGTGGCATGTTATCCACAAAATGGCTTTTGGATACACTTCTGGCTCCATCGATTGCAGGAGGCTGTATGGTAGGTTCATTCGGCTCCCCCTCCCAGCTAACATCGACTACTTTCACATCTTAAGAGAAAATAATGCCCAGGTAGATGCTCTAGAAAATATTGGTGCATCTATCCCGCAAGGTTTCATTTCTCTAAATCATGAAGAAGTCAGAACCACACCCATTCCTTGACTCAATCCTTGGGGTTATATGCTCAATTCTAAGCTTAGGAATTATTGTTAAGCAAAGTTTTAATATGGATGTGGCATCGTTTATAAGTGGCAGCTCTTCCATTTCTCAATGGGGCATGTGGCATTCTCCTCCCGCCCTACTTGTTCCGTCTCTCAGGCCATTTAAGGCAGTCCCATCTAGCCTTAAAGAACCGTCCATTTCTCATGAGTCCACTCACTCATATGCGCATACGATGTCCCTCTCTTGGGGTTTAAACCTCCCTTCTCTTCCGTCACTCCCGTCTTTCCATTACTTGCATGATTTTCGTCTGCCCGTCGGCAATGTGCAGTCTTCCCTGCTCTCAAATGAAGGGCTCTCTCCTGTATATCTCTTGGACCAGACTCATTTCTCCCTCGAACCTTTGGTGTTGGTGAATATCTGGCATTCAACTCCCTCCTCCCTATAGTCTGGTTTAGGTGAGGCCTAGAGCCCTTCATTTGAGCACTCAGCTCTTTCCTTAGGTGATATCCATAGTCGGTTTGGGTTAGTAGATGATTTAAGGAGTTGTTTCTCATCTTTGTTTTTTGGGGGAAAGTGTTGGTAGGATCTCGGCCGTGAATGTTGGTCCTCTGTTGAGTTCATGGGACTCCTCTGAACGAGTCTTACCCTCTTTCGATTACGACTGTAGCAAATCGCTCAGGCTCAACATTATTCCTTTGCTTGATTCAAGAATGGACCGTAGACGAATTGACCCTATTGAAAGAAGCATTAGAGAAGGGTTTGACGACCTGAAAAATAATATACGACATCTATCAGACTTTGTGGCCATTGGAATTTGGGATAGTAGGGATACTGCTAAGGATGTTAAACAACTCGTCGAAGATGTTTGTTATGTCTCTTATCGGTCAAGTTGTCATGACTCCAGAATGGATGACAAAGAGATGAATCTCAAAGAAATCATGGGCAAAGTTGATCGCATTCAAGAGGATCTCCAGAACCTCCAGAACATGCTGCAGCTGAATCAGGGAGGGCACGTACAAGAAAATCCGGGTGCAGTAGTTCAGAAAATGGAGGAGGATTCCATCACCTAGCATGTGGGGTTTCCAAGAAAACAGAAATGACTTCCTCCTAACCGTTGATGTAATTGTAACTTCGGAATGTATTCACTTGTATTTCCTATGTATTGTACCTTGATGTTTATTCTGGGAAGTGTTTGTAATGTAATTGAGTCATGTCATGCCCCAATGTTCCGATCAGGAGTTTCTATAATGTAAACAAGTCATGTCAAGTCAATGTGGGTAACCCTCCTATTGTTCAAGGGTTAAAGTCCTCGCAGTTCTGTGGCCCTAGGGTTGTTAGAATCACCTAGTGAAGTCAGCCCTAGTGAGTCATTGTCAAGTCGGGAATTAGTATAAATAGAGAGTGAGTCTCTCTATTTATCATACACTCAGTCACACTCAGTTCTAGCGCATAGATGAGGGAGAAGAAGTTGCTAGGGCTAGAAAGAAAGAGTCTACTGCTGTCGGGAGATCATCTTACTGTTTTTTGGTTTTACTTTTGGTGTTGATTCTATCTCTGAGGAAGTTGCGGGGTTTTCTCCATTTATGGTTTCCCCGAGGAAAAACACTGTGTTCACTGTCCCTTGTGTTTGATTGTTGTGGTTGTTATTCTCTCAGTTAAAATATCCTAATATAATGCTAGATTAATGTTAAAAATCTAACATGGTATCAGAGCTAACCTGAGAAGAAGACACTGTGTAGCTGCAGGAACTAGGGCTTCCTACTTTTTGGATCTCTCTCCATAGATTTTCAGTAAAAGAAGGTTGGGATGACTCTCCTCCCTAGGGTGCATCTTTCTATCAAAACAGAATATGATTATGAGCTTTTTCAGTTTTGGACCCAACACTACTACTGGAAATTAGGGATTTCCACAGAAGTGGATTTTTTGAGTGAGCCCAGGCCTGGATTGATCTCCTCCTCAAAATCGAAGTTTAGAGATAAATATCAAAGCATTTGGTTGGAAAAAACTCTGGGAAAGTCAAACCCTAATCTGCTCCTGAACCAGCACTGTAGAAATTCAGCTCCAAATCTAGATCCGACATCTTGACCTGGTAAGATCTAAATCTTTTGTATTTCCATTTGAGGTTCTCAGTTAAGATGTCTCATCATACAAAGCTTGATGAAAAGCTTGAGGGAGCTGATAACTTCCGAGCTTGGAAGTATAGGATCTCCCTGGTCCTGGAAGAAAATGAGTTGGACTCCTACATCAATGAGGAGGTTCGAGTTCCAGAGGAAGATGAGGCTAAGGCCTTACATAAGAAGAAGTTGGTTATGGCAAAGAGGATTATTGCTGATTCAATCAAGGATCACCTCATACCACATGTGTCCTCCCTCAAGACACCTAAAGCTATGTTTGATGCCCTAACCAAACTGTTTGAAGAGAAGAACATAAACCGGAAGATGACTCTAAGGAACCAATTGAGGAATGTAAAGATCCAGAATGAGGAGACCATCTAGTCATACTTCACAAGGGTATCCCAGATCAAAGAACAACTTGAAGTGGTATATGAAGAAGTGGAGAATGCAGAAATTGTGATGACAACCTTGAATGGTCTCCCTAGGTCATGGGATTGTTTCATCCAAGGAATCTACGATAGGAAGAAGCTAATCAAGTTCAGTAGACTGTGGAAAGAATGTTCATAAGAAGAAGCTCGAATAGCAGCTCGAGAAGAAAAGATGGGAAGTGAAGATCAAGCTCTCACTGTATACTCCAAGAAAGGTAGAAGGGAAAATTATCATCACCAAGGTAAGCATTCTCATCAAAAAAATAATTTTGTAAGAAGGGATCCATCCAAAATCAGATGTTATACATGTGATGAAAGAGGACACTTTGCTAGAAGTTGTCCCATGAATAAGAGTGGATCCAAGAAGAAGAAGAACTCCAAAAGAAGACATCATGCTCACACTGTTGAGGATGATGATCCTCCCAAGAAGAAAGTAAAACAAGAAAGTGAAGACTCTTCAAGTGATGAAGAATATGTTCTGATCTCCGCTCTCACAGGAACTGGCACTCATGGAAGGAAAGATTGGCTTATTGACAGTGGGGCTTCCAAACACATGACATGATTCAAGGAATCTTTTGAGAAACTATTCGGACATAATTCACGCCATAAGGTGAAACTTGGGGATGACTACCAATATCCCATAAAAGGTAGTGGTGAATCCTCCTACAAGCTAGACTCTGGAAAGTCTATGAAAATGAAGGATGTCTTGTTTGTACCAGGACTAAAGAAGAATCTTCTTTCCATATTGGCACTAGATGCAAAAGGCATGAGGGTTGCATTTGTAGATGGCCAAGTCCTCATGTGGCCAAAAGGAAAGATGATTGATGATGCAATAGTAATTGCAGAACAAGAAGGAGGATTATAAAAATTGAAGGGCCATCCAGAACAAGCTTTGGTCCATGACATAGTAGATCCAAATGAACTTTGGCATAGAAGGATTGCACATGTGCACTATAGAGCACTAGCAATTGCAAGCAAAGATGTTGAAGGTATTCTAGAAATTCGAGCAAAACATGAAGGAGTCTGCAAAGGATGTGTGAAAGGAAAGAACACAAAGAATACATTTCCAAGTAGCAAAAGCAAAGCAAAAGGAATCTTGGAAATCATTCACTCCGATGTATGTGGTCCAATGTCATCCAGTTCTTTAAGCGGGTATGCATACTATGTTTCTTTTATTAATGATTATTCTAGGAAGACATGGATATACTTTATGAAGAACAAAGATGAAGTTTTCAGCAAGTTCAAGGAATTCAAAGCCTTGATCGAGAACCACACAGAAAAGAAGATCAAGACCTTTCGATCAGATAATGGTGGATAATTCACATCAAATGAATTCAAAGATTTATGCAAAGATTCAAGGATTAAGAGGGAGTTATCCACTCCATATAATCCACAATAGAATGGGGTTGCAGAAAGGAAGAATAGAACTATCATGGAAGCTGCAAGAGAAATGCTTCATGATCAATATATTCCCATGCATCTATGGGTAGAAGCTTCCAGAACAGTGGTGTATGTACATAACAGTACTCCACACAGAGTACTCGAGAACAAGACACCTGAAGAAGTCTTTTTCGGCAAGAAGCCAAAAGTCAGCCATCTCAAAATATTTGGCTGTGCAATGTACATACACATTCCGAAAGAAAAGAGTACAAAGTTAGATCCTTCAGGAAAGAAGGGTATATTTGTGGGATACTCTGAAAGCTCAAAGTCTTACAGAATATACTTCCTAGGATTCAAGAATATCGACATCAGCAGGTATGTAACATTTGACGAAGACTCAGCTTACAACAAATCTAGAAAGAGACCTACTGAAGATCCTGAATGAACAAAAGCACCCAGAATTCATGACACAACCATGAACGAAGAAACTCAAGAATAAGATTGAGAATTTGAAGAACCTCAAGAACCTGTAGATCCACCTCAGGAGAAGAATCCTCACAAGAGGAAACCTACTTGGGTACAAGAAGCTATCCAAGGTGTGGAAAGATATGGGGCTCCAGAAGAGAATCACAGAGAAAGAAAGAGGACCAGGTCATGCTCCGGGTATGTAGCTTTATTGTGTGACTCTATCAATAAAGAACCTTCCAACTATAAAGAAGCGACAGAACAGAAAGAATGGAAGGATGCTATGATCAAAGAGTATCAATCGATCATGAAGAATGATGTTTGGGATGTTGTCCCAAGACTATAAGGGAAGTCGGTTCTAACTTCCACATGGATCTACAAGATCAAGCATGTTGCAGATGGCAGCATAGAGAAATATAAAGCAAGATTCGTGGCTCGTGGCTTCTCACAGAAAGGAGGAATAGATTATAAAGAAACCTTTGCACATGTAGCCAGATACACTTCCAAAATATAAGTACTTGCTCTGGCTACAGTGATGAAATGGAAGATACACCAAATGGATGTCAAGACTGCTTTCTTGAATGGTCTAGTGGAAGAGGAAGTGTATGTAGAACATCCACTTGGTTTTGAGACACATGACAGGGAGTCTCGTGTGTGTAGATTGAAGAAATCCCTATATGGTTTGAAACAGGCACCCAGGACATGGTACGACAAAATTGATGGCTTTCTATCCTGTTTGGGCTTTACCAAAAGTAAAGCAGATTCCAACCTTTACTACAAGGTTGATGATGGCAACCCAGTGATACTCCTACTGTATGTAGATGATCCGTTTGTAACAGGTATGGATGGGTTGATTGCTGATACAAAGAGGAAGCTTGCTGTCGAGTTCAAAATGAAGGACTTGGGTATGATGCACTATTTTCTATTCATGGAGGTGTGGCAGAATGCAGATGGAATCTACCTCGGACAAGGGAAGTATGTAGTAGAGATCTTGAAAAGGTTCGGGATGATGGACTGCAAGGCCATGACCACACCTATGGCATGAAACCTGAAGCTATTGAGTGATTCTTTATCAAAATCGATTGATGCTACGATGTATCGTCAGATGATTGGGTCCTTGATATACTTGACGAACACGACACCAGATAATTGCTTTGCTGTGAACACCTTGAGCCAGTTCTTGACAGATCCGAGACATGTTCACTTGATTGCTACAAAGCATATTCTGAGGTACCTAAAGGGTACAGTTGATTATGGGCTCAAGTATGAGGCAAATCAAAAGATTAACCTTGAGGGTTATGTTGATTCAGATTGGGCAGGAAGTGCCATCAATAGGAAGAGCACTTCAAGGTGTTTCTTCAGTATGGTATTATGTGTGATCTCTTGGTTTAGCAGGAAGCAATCCTATGTGGCAATGAGTACAGCTAAAGCAGAGTATGTCGCAGCTTGTTCAGCTAGTTATGAGGTAGTATGGTTGAGGAAGCTACTGTCTGATTTATTTAATCTCCAGTTGGATGCTACTTGTATATATTGTGACAAACAGAGTTGTGTGAAGTTGTCGGAGAACCCGGTTTTCCTTGACAAGTTGAAGCATATCGAGATCAAGTATCACTATATCAAGGATATGGTGCAGAGGGGAGCAGTGAAGCTCCAGTATGTTGTGACGGATGAACATATAGCTGATGTATTGACAAAGCCATTGGCTAGATTGAAGTTTGAGTACTTCAGGGAGAATCTTGGTGTTCTCCATATTGAGGTTCCCTCTAAAGGGAAGTGATGAGTCCATCAGCCATTCTGACATGGTGAGAGGATTGGTTCCTTCCATGGTCAGATGTGAGGGCTGAGCCATTCTGTCATGATGAGAGGATTGGTTCCTCACATGTCAGATATGAGTGCTGAGCCATTCTGACGTGACTTTAGGATTGGTTCCTACATGATCAGATATAAGCGCTGAATGCCATTCTTGGAATGGAGGCACCTGGTCAGTTACCAGGAAAGCTCAGTCTGGGACTGAGGGCCATTCTGATGTGACTGTAGGATTAGTTCCTACATGATTAGATATGAGTGCAGAGCCATTCTAAGTTTATTGTAGGATTGGTTCTTACAATGATCAGATGTAAGTGCAGAGCCCTTTCGGCATGGAGGATTGGTTCCTCACATGGTTAGATGTAAGTGCTGAGCCTTTCTAACATTGGTTTTCAGATGTAAGTGCAGAGCCATTTCGGCATGGAGGATTGGTTCCTCACATGGTCGAATGTAAGTGCTGAGCCTTTCTGACATTGGTTGTCAAATGTGAGTGCTGGGCCTTTCTGACAGGGTTGTCGGATGTGTTCCCACATGGTCAGATGTGAGTGCTAGGCATGCATTTTTAATATGATTATAGGATTGGTTCCTACATGATCAGATGTAAGTGCTGGGCGGGCCATTCTGACTTAGGATCAGATATAAGTGCTAGAAAAGACCTACATGGAGGTTAGGCCTACAACCAGCATGAAAAAGGGCTGGCTCTGTAGAACTTCCTATGACAAGAAGAATAAAGAGATAGCACCTGTGATGATGATCCAACAGAGATGTTCTAGAACTAGAGATGATCCAGATCCAGTGATTCGGATCCAGATTGAGTGATGATCCAGATCTAGATGAAGATGACTTGAAGATGAATATGAATTAAAGATAATGAGGATTCGATGATGGTCTAGATGACACAGAGAAGAATACTTGTGTTGATAAATTGTGTCAAGAGAATACCTTCCTAGTTAAGAGGGAGTGTTGATGTAATTGTAACTTCAGAATGTATTCACTTGTATTTCTTATGTATTGTACCCTGATGTTTATTCCGGGAAGTGTTTGTAATTTAATTGAGTCATGTCATGCCCCAATGTTCCAATCGGGAGTTTCTATAATGTAAACAAGTCATGTCAAGTCAATGTGGGTAACCCTCATATTGTTCAAGGGTTAAAGTCCCCGCAGTTCCGGGGCCCTAGGGGGTTTAGACTCACCTAGTGAAGTCGGCCCTAGTGAGTCATTGCCAAGTCGGGAATTAGTATAAACAGAGAGTGAGTCTCTCTATTTATCACACACTCACTCACACTCACTTGTAGCTCATAGTTGAGGGAGAAGAAGTTGTTGGGGCTAGAAAGAAAGAGGCTACTACTGTCGGGAGATCATCTTACTGTTTTTGGGTTTTAATTTTGGTGCTGATTCCATCTCTGAGGAAGTTGTGGGGTTTTCTCCATTTATGGTTTCCCCGAGGAAAAACATTGTGTTCATTGTCTCTTGTGTTTGATTGCTGTGCTTGTTATTCTCTCAGTTAAAAGATCCTAATATAATGCTAGCTTAATGTTAAAAATCTAACACTAACCTATGTTTTTTGCATCCTTTTAAATCAGCAGTTTATTCATGTTTATACTATGTCCGTAAATATCCAGAATAGTTTCTCCTTTAGCAGATTTAGAAGGCTCTCTTCATGGCCTATTTTTGTCTATGCTTTTTCTTTGCTTACAGAATCCTTCATCTGCTGTAATTTTGTATTGAATAACTATGCACAACCTCTTTGATATACTCCTTTTCAAGTTTATGTTAAAAAAAATGACAAATGCATTATTTAAGTGCACCTTGAATTTCAAGATATTGATTTTCTTCTTGGTTATCGTTATGTTTTTCAATTGAATCTTTTATGTCTACAAGTTATCCAAAGTGATTATTTCCGAATAACACTTTTAATAGTGATTGAGGTTCATTTGTCATTTTTTCCACCTATGATGTACTAAATGTCTTTATTCAAACCACCATTAAAAGAATTATTACAAAAACAATATTAATTATTTACTTAATAAAATCACATTACAATATGACCTATCTCCTTTCCAATAAATATGCAATTTCTTTCTTTTTATGAGAAACATACTAATATTATAAATAATTACTAAACATAAAAAATAAAAAATAAAATAAGTAAAATAACATAAATTATGTAAAATAATGAAGTATGCTTTCATACTATTATATCATAAATCTTACCTGAAGTGAGAACACATCCAAAAATTAATCTACTTTACTTGAAATTGTATTTATTAAAAAATAATTCAGAATTTGACAAGTGTACTTTCCATTCAATTTTTTTTTAATATGTTAGCTTTCTAACCACAACGTGCAACTTTTTCATTAATAAGAAAAAAGATCATAAGTATCGTATTTTGTTTAACATGCCAAGATGTATGAATTTTATATCACTCATAAATGGATCATTAGTAGAGTTATGAATATTAGGTTTGTGCCAATAACATAAATAAATAAGAATTAACTTGTAAATAATTCAAATTGATTTCTAATTTTAAATGCTAAAAAATATATTTTTTATTTTTTATTAATAAAGTTGTTTCTTTCCATTTATTTGTTTGGTAGGCTAGTATTCTCAATATTAATCTGTCACAGCAATCCAGGGACTAAAGCACAGTCTCATAAGAGATTAATAACAATAAGGCATGAAAATGGTGTAATAGTGCTACAAAATGAGTAGCCACTCTGTATATTCAATAAAGAATGAGTAATACAATACAAAGATCATGCTGAAAGAATGAATGACAAAGCAATTCGAATTCCCAAGGAGGTCGTTCGAATTGAATGAGTGAGTCTAGCTTAACTGAATGTAAGCCACAATCAACACTCAAGTTAACCACTGATCAAAACCCAAATTGACTCAATTGATTCCTAATTGAAGTTGGAGTGCAATAAATGACTGAGTCTAATTGAAAGTAGCTCAGACACATGTCACTGCAAGCCAACCAACAAGTGGTAGCACATCAATGACTCCAATGAACCCCGATGAGGTTTAGCTGAAGTGTAACTGAACATCAGAAGTGGTTGGAGGCGCCCCTGTTGACTCTAGTTCATTAAATAATCAATAAATAATCAATTTAATGAAGGAAGGCACCTTCACTACTCTGTTTAACTAATTGTAACCATCAGTTAGCAATATGGGGCATTAATGACACTCAGATCACCCCCGGAGTGCTCCAATTAGCCTCCCCAAATGTAGAAGAAGGCTAAGTTAGGCTCCTTGACTGAAGGTAGGCGTGGGTGTGCTCATGTTGATGTCATCTAGTGCTCCTCTGATGTCAATTAAGTCAATAAAACTTAGGATAGTGGTTTAACTAGGCCAAATTGACCAAAATGAGTGTGTATGGTGGTAAATGTCTCCAACACCCACCCTTAATCTATACTCAGGAGGAGTAGAAAAAATAAAATGCATAAAAATGCTAGGGCCTCGGCAACTAAGGCCATAGGTAACCCTGTACAATACTGAAACTCAAACAATGCTAAAAAACAAACTAAGTGAGGAAAAGAGGGAAAACCCAGTGGGGAAAACCCCCCCTCAAGCTGAACACTGAAATTAGTCTGATCACCCTGATGGACTCACCCCCAACAGTGAACGGAGGTAAGTGAACTTATTTTCTGAAAAGCTCTTGGTGAAGATGTCTGCAATCTGCTCATCAGTCGGGCAGTATTGTAGAATGATGGTCCTGTCATGCACTAGCTCTCTGATATAGTGCATGTGTATCTCCACATGCTTGGTCCTCTGCCTGGTAACTGGATATGTGGATATCTTAATAGCACTTTGATTGTCACAAAAGAGGACAGTGGACAAAGTACTACCAAGATCAAACTTTGAAAGAATGCCTTGCAACCAAACTGCTTGAATGCAAGCATTCACCGCTCCTCGATACTCGACCTCTGCTGAAGATAAAGCTATGGCAGCTTGATTTCTTCTAGACTAGAAAATGGGGCCACCACCAAACATGAATACATATCCAGAAGTAGACTTCTAATCAATAGAATCACCTGCCCAATCGGAATCTGTGTATCCAACCAGCTCTAGCTCGGAGTCTACAGCATAGTAAATGCCGTAGGTCCTGGTTCCCTGAATATACTGGAGGATCCTCTTGGCTGCCTTCCAATGAAGATCATGAGGTTGCTACATGTATCTTGATACATCATTCATGGCATAACAGATATCAGGCCGAGAATGTGTCAAGCACAACAAGCTACCAATCAGCTGTCGATAAATAGTGCAGTCCATGGGAGGTGTGCTTTTTCATTCTTCAAGGCTAATCCATGAAAGGAAAGGGAATGGTGCAGGAAAACATTCAGCCATGTTAAAATTGACTAATAGGTATGATATGTATTTGGACTGAGTGACCATTATCCCATCAGAATTTTGCTCAATTTCGAGCCCCAAATCGCTCATTTCAAATGCATTATGGAGAGCAGTTTTGATGGCTAAAATAGAAGCAACTGTGCTACCTGTAATCAGTAAGTCATCAACATATAAAAAAATAATAATCAAATTACCATCAGACTACTGTATATACACATTTGGATCTGATCTACACCTTTGGAAGTTTTGCGAGAGAAGGAAGGCATCCATCTTGGAATACCACTCTCTTGGGGCCTGTTTTAACCCGTGTAGTGACTTCTTTAGCTTGCAAACAAAAGATGGATCAGAGATGTATCCCTCAGGATGATTTATGTATATCTCCTTATGAAGATATCCATGTAGAAAGGATGACTTAACTTCCATATGATGCACTTCCCAGTGCTTAGATGCTGAAATTGCCAAAACTAGGCAGATGGAGTCCATTTTTGCAACCGGTACAAAAGTCTCGTGGTAGTCCACACCTTGGACCTGAGAGAAACTTTTTTCCACTAGCCTTGACTTATATTTGTAGGTTCTACCATCAGCAACAACCTTGGTCTGAAAAACCCATTTGCATTCAACCAATTTCCTTCCCGGAGGAAGAGAAACTAGCTCCCAAGTAGTGTTTTTATGAAGAGAATTCATCTCTTCATCCATGGCAACTTGCCATCTCGGATCCTTTCGAGCATGGTAGTATGATTTTGGGTCTGAAACAATCATCAAATAATAAGTTTCAGACAACAAATTATTAGGACAAGAGAGTGCAATACGTGCTCTTTGGAAATCAGACAGGGTTCTCCTTGGATCATCCGGATTTCCAATGTTATCTCCCGCGGAGGAGAGTGTCTGTCGGGACCATGTGGGAAGATGATTTTGTACTTCAGGTTCTGATTCAGCATTTGATGTTTGCTGTACATTTATATAAAAAATCATAGGATCCAAATCAGGGTCATCACCCCCAATTTCATCATCCACATATTCAGTAGAATAGGAAGGAAATTCAGTAGTTTTCTCCTTCACTAGTTCCACCTCCTGAAGAGGCTCATCGAACTTGACACTCCTTTCGATGATGATTTGTTTTGTTTTGATATCCAGTAGCTTGAAACCTTTTGATTCATTAGGATACCAAATAAACAGACATTCTATGCTTTGCGGTTGCAAAGCCCTTCTTTTATCAAGTGGAATTCGGGCCCATGCAGTGGACCCAAACACCCACAAGTTTGACACATCCGACTTGTGTCTGAAGTATGATTCAAAAGGGGTCTTCCCTTTCATGGATGAGTGTGGCACTTTTTTTTGAATGTATACTATAGCATGCATGGCTTCAGCCCACAAATTTTCAGCCAACTTCTTTGATTCCAACATATAGGTGGTCATCTCCTTGAGAGACCGATTCTTCCTTTCCGCTATGTCGTTCTGCTGGGGAGTGTAGGGAATTGAATGTTGGAACTGAATACCAATTTGGGAGCATATGTGCAGAAAATCATTACTGACATACTCCCCACCATTATTAGATCTCAAGGTCTTGATATTAAGCCCAGAGGCATTCTCGATCAAGGCCTTTAGTTTAGTGAATTTTTCACATACGTCAGACTTCTTTTTGAGAAAGAAGACCCATGTGTACCTTGAAAAATCATCAATAAAAGTCAGAATATACCTTGATCCATTCATGGATGTGACAGGAATTGGACCGCTGATATCAGAATGTATCAGCCCCAAAATGCATGTATCTCGGTTTGCCTTCCCTCGATTGAACTTGTGCTCAGGGTGCTTTCCAGCCACACAGCCCTTGCAAATTCCAGTGGTTGCCTTGTTGACTGGGAGGCCTTCAACCATGGAGTTTTTCTGTAATTGCTGCAAGTATTTGAAATTGAGATGGCCAAATCTCTCATGCCACAACCTACTAACTTCATTTCCATGATTTAGCAGTGTAGTGGGCTTTGCATCCACCACAAAGTGGGAAAAATCATAGGCTTTTGCATGATGGTTTGCAAGGCCTTTATCAACAAGTTTTCTGGATGCAAGTTCCATTATCTCAACATCATTCGGGTTGAAAGATACTCTATTAGGAACTTTTGTATGTGTCATCTGATAGACACTAAGGAGATTTGATGCCAGAGATGGTACATACAAAACATTTGAAAAATAGCCATTCTCAAGATCAACCATACCTTGTCCTTCTGAAATGATGGTGGAGTCATCTCCCATGTGGATGGGGATGGATTTGACGGTCTCCAAAGATGAGAAGGAGTCTCTTTCAGCTATCATGTGGTTCAAAGCTCCAGAATCAATCAAGAGTGCTTTGGACTTCAAAGTGCTTTCCATGAGGGCATGACCTCTTTCATGCTGTGGTTCTCGATATTGCTGATCTCTCCTCTAAAAGCTTCCCAAAAGATTGATGTGATTTCTCTCAAGGAGAGAGGTAGCTTCATCAAGCTTCTTCTTCATGTAGGCATGTTCAAGGTGGAAGCCCTTCCCGCAGTATGAACACTTGAATTTTTTCTTTCCATGATGCCCTTTTCCTTTGTTCTTCTTTGAGCTAGAAGACTCATCATGCTGCTGGTTTTCAACTTTAGGCTTATGAGCTTCGAATTTAGTTTTTGGGTTCTTCTGCTGCTTTCCTTTACCCTTCATATCTTTGGGCCTCGAGACATGCAGGTCTTGATCATGGAAGGATCTGATGATCCCCATCTAGATAAGCTTATCATGTTCACTTGTTAGGGACTCAATGAAGGCATTGAGTGTAGGCATCTTCCATCCAGGGGTTGTGAGATTCCCCGCACGGAATGTAGAGACAAAAACTGAATAATTAGCTCCAAGTTTGGAGAGTATGGCGAGAATGAGCTGATCATCTTCCTTCTCCACTTTGCATTGCTTCAACAGTAAGACAATGTGCTTGAACTTTGTGAAAATGTCATTCAAGGTCTCGAAATTGGAAGGCTGGAGAGACATCAATTCATTTTCAAGCTGGTAAACTCTCAAATCATCCTGCTTTCCATACAAGGTTTCCAATTTGTCCCAAATTTCCTTTGGAGTCTTCAATCCCAAAAGATGGAAAAGAAGATCTCGGGAAATAGAGAGGCACAAGAATCCAAATGCTTCATCCTTCTTGTTCAAGTATCTAGCTTTGTATGTCACAGAAGCAGGCTCTTCTTCAGTGTCCATAGTGACCCTATAGAGTCCTCTGGCACATAGCTGGATCTCCATGTCTGCTTTCCATGAGTGGAAATTGAATGGAGTCAAAAGATCTACGGAAGAAGCCATCTGAATCTGCTGGAGCGAATGCTTTCACCTGTTAAAGAACTGAAAATCACAACAAAAAGGGCAATGTAAGGTTGGAAAACTTGCACATTTTAGGCTTTCATCACACCCAGCATAGTCAATAAAGCAAGCTTGATCAACAAGTTCCTTACTTGGGGTATTAAGTGGTAAGCCTTGGCTTTTGGTGCAATGCTGTATTTTTGAGCTATCGCTTAATTTTCATGCAAGATCTGTCAAAAACCTTGTTTTTGAGGGATTTGAGCTTCATCCCGCCATGAGCTCTGATACCATATTAATTTGTCAGAGTAATATAGGGACTAAAGCACAACCTCATAAGAGATTAATAACAATAAGGCATTAAAATGGTGTAATAGTGCTACAAAATGAGTAGCCGCTCTGTATATTCAATAAAGAATGAGTAATACAATACAAAGATCATGCTGCAAGCATGAATGACAAAGCAATTCAAATTCCCAAGGAGGTCATTTGAATTGAATGAGTGAGTATAGCTTAACTGAATGTAAGCCACAGTCAACACTCAAGTTAACCACTGATCAAAACCCTAATTGACTCAATTGAGCCCTAACTGAAGTCAGAGTGCAATAAATGACCGAGTCTAACTGAAAGAAGCTCAGACACATGTCACTGCAATCCAACCAACAAGTGGTAGCGCATCAATGACTCCAATGAACCCAGATGAGGTTAACTGAAGTGTAACTGAACATCAGAAGTGGTTGGAGGCGCCCCTGTTGACTCGAGTTCATTAAATAATCAATTTAATGAAGGAAGGCCCCTTCATTGCTCTGTTTAACTGATTGTAATCATCAGTTAGCAATATGGGGCATTAATGACACTCATATCACCCTCGAAGTGCTCCAGTTAGCCTCCCTGAATGTAGGAGAAGGCTAAGTTAGCCTCCTTGACTGAAGGTAGGCGTGGGTGTGCTCATGCTGATGTTATGTAGTGCTCCTCTGATGTCAATTAAGTCAATAAAACTTAGGATAGTGGTTTAACTAGGCCAAATTGACCAAAATGAGTGTGTATGGTGGTAAATGTCTACAACACTCAATTCTATAAATATAGAAGAGAAAAGATTACATCATCACATACCTAAATTTCTCTATTAAGAAATAATGTATGAACTTATCCAATGTATAAAGAATGTATGAACTTATCCAATATATAATGCACATTCAAGAACATAATAGTTAGGGTAGATAGAGTAATATTTTTCAAAATTAACATAGTTTTATAAAATACAAAAGGTTTCTTCCTTATCACAATTGCTAGTAGTATATGGTAATAACATAAAAGAGTTCAAAGAGGGTGATACCACTTTCATTAACCCTAACAGATCTAAAGGAGTCCTTGTTGAATACCAAATGAAAATAAAATACAAACAAAACATTCATGATTGGTTATTTGAGCTAACGCTGATAATCATAATCATAACGAAGAATGATAAATTTGGCCTACGAGCTCTTGTGATTTTCCTTAGCAGGTGTTATCCCTAAATCATGCACCTTGACTGCTAAAGGGAAAGGATAGGGAAATTGATATAGATTTGGAATAAAGTTTAGTTGTAAGTTTGATAGGTAGGCTAAATTGATCACAAGGTCGAGACTAAAATAAAATATTAAATGTTTCCACAAGAAACAAATTATTGTTTCAGAGGCACACTTAAATTGTCTTGATATCATAAGTGAGAGAAGAAAGATGTATAGGGAAGACATATAAAGTGTAGGAATTACCACTCATACATACACAAGAAGAATCTTATCTTTCATAACAGGTTTTCTGAAAACTCATATACTAAATATAGAATACAATCCATTGATTACAGGCAATAAACAAAGCAAAGAAACCTTGATATTCGATATGCAACTAGTGAAGCATTTGATGTAGTGAAAAAAAATTATGTATTAAAAAATATAAACTACAAATAAGAAATAATGGATAACACATTAAAAACTAGCAAGAGATGATCTTTGAGCATAATTTGTTACTTGATTAAAATAGTCTTGTCATTACATAGCTTGGAGCTCGACCCAAAACCTTTCTATTCACCAACCAACCCCTTCCCATCTTGATATAATGTATTTTATGTATTTAATCATCCACAAGATTGGGATCTCAGATCCAAGAAGAGAGGATTGACATTTCTAATTTTCTCCAAAATTAGATTACATGTATTTGACAAAATATAACAAATGGACTCAATCTAAAATAAAATCCAAAATTCTAGGAGAGAGTTGACCAATCTTATCTTCGATCCTTTATATCTACGAAAATATTATGAAAATATGTTTTAAAATTTTACATTTGACCGTGTTGATAAAATCAAAATCAACAAAATAAAATAAATTATTTTATTCGAAATTTTGTAGCATATCTTATTGAATCTTGGGAAAATTTACATTGCAAAATTTTTGGAGCTTCTTTTGTTATCCTAAAACCTGCATCCAAAACTTGATCCGCCTCCAAATTCTGTCAAGATAGTTTATAAGGTGAATTTGATGTTCAAAATTTGTAGCTCCAGGAATCATCTCTTCTTACTCTTACAGAACATCCAATATGCTATTTCTTGCCTGATTTCTTTGCTTATCCTGAATCCACTTAGTTTTCCAACACTTTTATTTCCTGTTCAATATTTTTTTTCTTTGTTATCTTTTGAGAAAAGTTGCATAAGTTATTGTGCTTGATGACTAGATTACATAACCTTTTATTAATCTTGGCCTTATCTTTTTATAACTTCTTATTCTCTTGCTCTAGACTTTTAATCCTTTGCCCAGACTTATTTAATTTCCTACAAAGTGTATTCTTAGTATTGGACTTCTTGATTTCTGATAACTAGGACAAATCCGACTTCTGCAAATGGGTTCGCTTGTATGTTTCAGTAAAGAAAGTGGGAAAGTATTCACCTTTTTGTTCATTGTCAGGAGGCAATTGATCATGGGGATCAATACTTGGCAAGTATGGTAAAGTATTCAAGGACTTGTCCATACTAGTTAAAGCTTCGCCAATCTTGTTTTTCATCTCTATTGAAAACTCATCCTCTTCATCTGATTATGACTGAGCAAGGGGTGCTTTTCCAGGTTTCTCAGAACTTTTAGGATTCTCAAGTTTAGTTATTTCCCTCTCTATGTTAATGTTGGAATTTATTTCCACCTTAAAGGATTTTGGAACTTATTTAAATTTCCTCCGTCTCTTTGATTCTTTACCAACTTCATATGAGGAATTGTATAGGTCAATAACTTCATTTTTCTTTAAATAAGGATTGAAAGTAGACTTAGAATTAATATTGAATTTGTTAATTGACTAGGTATGTGTCTTTCTTGGGGGATTTTCAAAAGTATATCATGTTTGTCCACCAAGACCTCTTATCGCTTCTTCTTTCTAGAATGAACATTATTAGTCTCAGTTACCTTAGGGTTTTCAAAATTAGGATATGGTTATCATTTATTCTTTTCATTATTCGGTTCTAAGGATTCTTGTTTGGCTTTCCTTTTCCAGTTGTAAACCTTAGAATAACTGGCGTCCACTTGCCTCTTTATAGGAGGAAACTACAGACTTTGATTATGGTGACTCTTTTTCTTGCTTTCAGATGATTTAGGGTTATTGATTTTTTTTGAGGAAGAACCTATATTCACCTCTCGAGGCCGAATGCTATCCATTTAAAACCAAGAAAACAAGAGGAAATGGTCCCAATACTGGTGAATTTTAGTCAGTTATTCAATAATTAACAATTTTATCAGTGCTTGGTGATAAATAGCATGGTGTGATTTCTGTGGATAAGTTTTGAATTTTGTTGACATATTTGTGATGATTTTAAGCAATAAATAGGGTATATTAGGAATAAAATTATTAGTGGAGAATTCTACAACTGAAGATATATCCTACTCTCCTATTTCGATAGGGTGGGTGAATCCCAATCAACAGAAAACAAATCAATTATCACAATAATCCTAAGATATTAAACCTTTTTTCATGGAGTTTGAGAATGGGAGGAAGAGAGGAGAATACCTCTTGTATCCTTGAAGTTTGATGGAGTTCCTTGATGGATGTCCTTGAATCTCCTTGAATATCCTTCACACTCGCAAATATCACCACAAAATCATTCCTAATATCCTACCAAACTATCTTTAAGAAATATAGGTTAGATCTAATTTCCTACCAATTCTACATCAACATGAAACTTGAAGGGAAAATATTGAACAAGAATTGGGAATAAAACTGAATTGATTCATAATATATGAAAATGGTGAAATACTTACAACCCTTGAAAGTGACTTCCTTTTCCATAGCCTAGACCTACTCCTCTACCATCCATGACTTTGATGCCCAAAAACTTTGTAGTAGAAAAATTATTTATAGCCCTCAATTCCTCCAACATGCCTTTGCTCTCCAACTTTTCCTCTAATTCACCTCGTATGCCTTCCTTAAATAGAATTGGAGTTTGTGCACCCAATGAATTAACCATGAATGTGAGATCAAGATTTTTGAATATTTTTTATTATTTTCTTCAAAAAACCCACTTTACCTAGTTTTTTAGGCATAGAACTTGATTTTCAATATTTCCAGGACAATTAATACCCATGCTAGACATTTTTTTCACAGTATGAGTTATAGGAACTAGGTTTTGGCCCTTAAGTGGTCATGGAATTGGCCTCTTTAGAGACACCTTTGTTTTTAAACATTTCTTCCCTTGTGGAAGTAGATTTCAAATGAGAGATTGATGCTCTCATTTGTTCCAAAATTACGATCTTCACGTTGCAAGCAAAATATAAATATGTTTTCTGAACAACATTCTCAAGGGTGTTAATTTTATTGCTAACAAGAATCCCCTATAATGTGTAACAAAAACCGCATTTGATATAGGTTAACAAAGGAATAATTTCCTTCATCGGTGAGGAAGTGTTGGATCCACTATAATATCTGCTTCCATTATTCTTTCAAGCATGTCCTAAGAATCCCCTTCTGCCAATCTGGATTTTGGAACTTTGTTTTGAGAAAATGGTTATACTTGGAAACGAAAAAAACCCCGATGTTTAACTAAGTGTTCACCATCTACTGGTAATAGCCCAGTTACAACAATTGATGCTTCAGTCACTTGGAATTTTAAATCTCCAATACTAACTTGCCATCCATTAAATCCTTGTGCAAAAGGCCTAGCCACACCAATATGTCCCTGTAACCTATGGAAGAATTCCATCCATCAAAATACCCTAAAAATTATTTCCAATTCTTGGATAGGCCTCAATTACCTCTGCTCCCACCCTTCATACCACACCAAGTGGACAATTTTCTCCCGAGAAGACATGGGTAAGAACTGGAAATGGTGTGAATGACTAAAGAATGGTCGTAGTAACCCTCAATGTGTGAGATAAATTTTGGGAGTGAAATGAAAGTAATCATGCTTAACATGGGTTAAGACATAATAGAAATGTGAAAATTTTGGTTTTCAAAAGAAATCATGGGAAAACATGAAAGAGTACGACCATAAGATTGATCATGCCCTTGAATATGACTAAGATGATCTTGAATTGTGATATTCCTATTTACCAAATCCATAAAACAGGCACAATTGCATGGAACCCTAAAAAAAAATCCATTTGATTAATGGTTTGTCATATTTTAATTGGTTTCCCCATACGTTAGGTAGCATAGAAAAATTCAAATTTTGTAGTGCTAAAAGGGAAAGTTAGAGGAGTTCCATTGCAAAATTAGAAAATATTTTGTAGCACCTTTTGACCCAAAACATTATGTTCCACTACAAAATTGAAAATTCCCCATTCTCATCAAATATAATGCTTGCTTAATCTCATAATCTTTCAAAAGATTAAAGACTACAAAATACAACATAATATTGTTAGAAAACAAGATCGCAGAAAAATAACATAAAACAAGATTCATAAATAAAACACACAAACATAATACAAGAGAGACATTGATATAACATTGTTCACCAAACATGGGATACGTCCACACACAAATTGCTAGTCCTTTCTATTAAATTGTCCAACAAAATGAAGGGTTATAACTTGCAACACATCTACTGCAACTTCCTCTTTGCTCTCTCTCACAGTCACATCTTTGGCAACACAATACTCAGTTGTAATACAATTCCTCATTCAAGAGAGGTTTTCCTTCTAGGGATAAAATACCTAACATAATTTCTACCATTAGATCTAAGATATAATGAATGTTTCAGATTGACCACGAAATTACAACATTTTACAAGGAAATTTTCACCACATTTAATTAAAATGGAAAAAATCATACCCAATTTTTTTTTCTGAAAGGATCCCTCCTCTAAACCTCCAGGAACCTTCCGGCCTGGTGGGGGGTGTTCCACCCCCACGATTCCCCCTATAGATCGTCTAGGAATCCAAACACGACTGAAATAATAATCATGCTCCACACCCAACAACTATAAATAAATAGCCTCCAAAATCTCCATTATTTGTTATAATTTGAAACAGAATATATCTACAAATAGCACATAAATTTCACACTTAGAACAAATCATGCAAGAATACAGGGAGACCAACAAATGGACAAGCTTAAAAAATGGATTTCAATATCATTTCAGGGTTTTGGGAATTAGGATTTAGGTAGCATAATTTATCACTAACATCGAGGTTCTCATTGGGACCCTTATCTTAAAGCTCATCCTTGTCCTTTGCAATCATTAATTTTAGGCCCTAATTGATCCTAGATTATTCTCCTCTTAATCCCAAATAGTTTAAATTATTTGTAGATGACACCAATTTTATTTGGCCTCATGGGAGAAATAGAATGGATTATTTCTTCAAACATTTCAACAACCAACATGAAAACATTAAATTCACTATGGAGATTGAAGAAAATAACAGAATTACTTTCCTTGACGTCTATCTCACCAAAAAGTAGGATGGTATCATTGCAAACCAAGTTTATAGAAAACCTACTCACACTAATAGATATTTGCATGCTGACTCACATCATTTTCCTTCTCAGAAAGTTAGAGTGATTAACACTTTAGTAACTATAATATTAAGGATTTCAGATAAAGAGCATGTGGAACAAGAACTTAATCACTTAGCTCACACATTCAAGATGAATGGTTGTAAAGTCATCCAATTTAACAAAATTATAGATAAATCAAGAAGAGCCAATATTAAACATAAAGAGGAAACATAATGTAAAATGATATCACTTCCTTATATCAAGGGTATCTCGGAAATATTGGCTAGAATCTTAAAGAAAGGAGACATTATCATGGAATTCTCCCCTTTAAACACCATAATAATATTTGTAGACTCAACCAGATACCCTATCAACCCAAGAATGTATAAGAGAGTATACTCAATACCTTTCTCTTGTGGTAAAGTTTACATAGGAGAGACTGGAAGATCTTATGAGACTAGACTCAAAGAACATAATGCTGAACTAAGATGGAGCATAACTAAGAAGTACGCCCTAGCTGAACATTCCTCAGAAAATAACCACCTCTTTTTCATAGAAGAAGCTAGAATCATTGATAAGGTATATGAATACACAAAAATAAAAGTTATAGAATCTTTGAACATTGAATTGAATCCAAACAACCTCAACAGAGATGAGGGCTAGAAACTCAATGAAAATTGGAGGCATTTACTTCATACCCTTAAAAAACATGAACTTACCAATACATCAATAAAATAAACAATCAATTAGAAGAAACCATATTTTAATAATTAGTTTAAAGAATCCAACTTTAATAACTAATCAATTACAAGAAACTATCTTTAATAATTAGTTAAACGAAACCAAATTTTATAATTGAATAAAAAGGAACCATCTTTATATTTCCTACCTACCCTTTGGTTTTCATTAATATTGACAGATTTTAGGGTTTCCATCCAATATTTATACAAGGTTAAATGTCTAAAATTTGGAGCATCTTATCACTCAAAACTGAGTGTAATGTCCCCTCCCTGATGGAACCATGGTAAAAATACTAACCCATTAAATTTCCATGGGTTCTAGTGTAAAAATTAAATTAATGATTGAAGTGGGGAATTATTTTTAATCTATAGTACCATGCATAATTAATTTAAGTCATGAAAGGTAATGCAGGACCACAAATATAGAATATTTGGCTTTCTAATAATAAATTTATGAGCTATAAATTGTCTAAGTGGCCCATCAGCGTGCATAGGAGGATGGATAAGGCCACTTGAGTTGTTTCCATCAATGAATTAAGGAAAAGTAGCTAAAGGTAGGAAAAGGAAGATAAAATAAGGAAAGCATCCTAAAAACATGAAAGTAGTTGTTACTGGAAATATGCGGTCAATGCAGACAAAAAACGTTTCCCTAGTCTATATGGTATAGATCTGGAACAAAGCATAAACCAAAATGAAAACCTTTCCATAGATATAATAGGATTACTTGATTGGAATGAAGCCTTACCTTTTTCTGAAGGTTGTCCTTGCTATCTGGAAATATTTAGCTTAGTTGATGTTGAAGAACCTGCACAGATCAGAGCCAACAAGAAATAAGAAAATATACAAAATAATCAAACATATATATATCAATGACCAAGGAGAAAGATAATAAACAATGAATTACACAATGTTTATTCCAAAAGGAAAAAATCTCGCATTAATAGAATTAAGGAAAGATTACAACCAAAGAGACTCGATGTTGTGCTTCTTCCCACAAGCCTTTTGCCTCAAACTTCAATCTCTTGCCTCTAAAATATAGAAATATTTCAACAACATATGGGTGCTTTCTTGGGCCTCCCCCAAAACATGAAGGTAATATTGTATTTATAGGCCAAAAAGGGATCAAAGGAGTTGAGGATTACTTAGAGGAGGCCGAGAGATCATTCCTATGGATTAGGGGCTCGACTGCTACCTATTCTGGTTGGTTGGGATAAGCCTCCACGAGGGATTTCTTCTAGAAATATCTCGGTGCTTCTCTTTTTTCCTTTTAATGAATGATGATGCACCTTGTGCACTAGAAAGTGGCATCGGGAAGAGGATACACTCCTTGTACAAAGGCAAGGTGTGTCACAGACACTCTTTCTCCATTAGCAACTAGCATAATCCCAGTATGATGCCTTCTGTCAAAAGGCAAGGTGTGTTAGTGATACTAGAAATCAGACTTTTGGTAAGGAAATACCTATTCTCAAGTCTTTTAGCACAAATACTCCAGGGATCAAGACAAATACACATGAAATGACAAAGTTTTGGTGTTACATATTTCTCCCCAAAGTATGAAGCTAGAGGGATGTGATAGGTGAAATACTTTGATAAATGTAGTTTTGAAGATGAGGCAAAAGTTTGTCAATTGAATACTTTTTACAATACCATATACTCCGAGCTACGTATTCCAACTAACTCAAGACATGGCTTCCGACCAATACATTGTAGATCCATGTATGGATGTCTAGATACATGATGAATAAAACTCAAATTTGGACGTAGCTACCGGACATACGCTGTAGATATATGTCATCATGATTCAAAGTTGAGAATAACCACAAGAGGTACATTATGGATCTATTTGGTAACTCAATCGCAAAATACTTTATTGCAACCTGGTGAAAGGAAAATATTCAAGTGAATTCCTAAAGACCTAGGGTCTTCATCCCAATCTCGAATAGTGGGATTCTATCCATGTGAATATATATTTTGATGTCAAACATGGTAGAAAACACTTGATTACTGGTCATTAATGTATAACATTAACAAGTGAGAGGGAAATCACCATTGATGTCAATGATTCTTAAGGTACCCTATTACATTCCATTGGATGTGAATAGATGAGTTGAAGTTTAACAATCAATAGAATATTTCAATCAGAGGCCAATGATGGAAGCCTACTGTTGAAAGTGAGGAAAACTACCATTAAGGCATGCATGATTCATGTACTAACTAGTTTCTAAGACTAATTCCTGAATTATGTGATCGTTTTGATGGGAATAGACTCCTCAAAGGAGGGCCATGATGTTTCCACCCATCATCGACATGAAATTGGAACAAAGTTGTTTGAAGTGATTCTGATTATGGAACAACTATGGGACTACGTCAGATATGACCGACACAAAACAAGGTAATTTTATTGCAGAGGTTGGTTGTGGTAAAATAATCCCCTTTAACATTGAATGAAACAACAAGCCACTTGGAAGGATTGACTCAACAAGGCAAAGAATAAACATAATGCAAAGAAAATACAATGCATTCTTTGAATGAATCAAAGGAGTAAATTGACTCATTAAAGTGGATCGACTTGAGGACAAGATGTTTACCAAACAGTTTGAATGAAATGTAGACATGTTCCATGTTCAAGGGTGACTATAAGCTACAATTAGAATAAATGAAAAATGTTTTCCCATTCCCTTAATTTCCCCATTATGATGGATGTGTATCTCTTTACTTTTTAAAGAGCTGGAAAAGGGTAACAAATGCTCGATATAGCTCATCATAGGATGAGTCCAATCTCACATGTTTTATGAACCCGAGAGAGGAGGGGTTCAGTTCTAAAAAGGGTCCTTTATTGTTTGATTTTGACAAGTACAAAGAAGGTAAAATCAGTGTCGTTTCATGTTTGGAGAGTTTGAAACAACTAAATAATACTCTAATGTGGATTTTTTCATAAATTTAGTCCCCAAGGTCCGAAAACAGGTAAAATGATACAAAAGAGAACGCTTCTAGTTATGATGAACTAGAGTGTACTTTTTTCGTAAATTAGTCTAAATAGTTTGAAAAAGGGGTAAACTATCGCTAGATAGACAACCCTTCAAATAATTTTACAAGCGTGAAAGAATCAATTTTGCTTGCAAATCTTTTCCTATTTAGAGAGTTTGAAAAGAGGTTAAAGACAGCTCCGGGGTGTTCCTTTTTTCATATGTTTTATGAGTACGAAAAAGTTATAAAAGTATACTCGACACCCTTTTGCTTAGTTTTTAACGAACATGACTATGGTATCAAAGGATCTCGAAAGATTTTTAATTTTAAAAAGGAGCATGAAAAAGTAAAAAACAAACTCCTCCATAATAAAAAAAACTTTCAAATTAACCTTAAATCTCCAACAATAGGTATTAGAACTCTTTTTTGATTCAAAACATTAATATAGGGGTAAAAACAAAATACAATATTTAAATGATTAACATAAAATTTTTATATTTTTCTCAAAAAGAGAATAAAAGGTCCAAAAATAAAAAGATTTTACCATTTGGTTTTTACAATAGAGTTGCGAGTGCAAAAGGTTCTTTTGATAGGTGATTTTGCTGTGGAGATTGTAGGATCTCTAGTCAGTCGTTTAACATTCCGTCGGATTCAGGTAAATTCCCCACTCTTCATTTTTCATTTGATCGTAGAATTTCATGTTTTAGCTAGTTTTTTAATACAGGTTTAGTTTTTCTTTTGGGGGTTAAGAGCATGCTCTAGGCGACACTCTTATCCCTTTCGAGAAGAGCACCAATGCACCGCATGAAAAGGGGCAAATAGTTATCCTTGCTCTGTTTGAAAGAGAAAAGTGCATCGACTCCCTACTTATATGGGATAATTACGATGATGGTCCCAAAATTTTTAAAAAAAATAGATTTAAGCCAAATATGAAAATTATTTGATGAAGATTGTTTCTAATGATTGTTTTAATCACCTTGTGTAGGTTTCTTGAAACAATAATGGTGGTTTGGAAGGAAAGGGAACATGAACTAGATGATGGTCAAGTTGAAAATGATCCCAATACTATATTGGTGTTGAGAGTGCGGGATCGTAAATTTCTTCCAGATTCTGGAAATGAGGGCTTATGTTTGTTTATTAGAGCACTTGATCTGAATGGGGATCCAGAACAACAATATTTCCAAGTTGGGACTCACATTGTCACTCTATATGTGGAATACATATATTTTCTCACCGGACTCTAAAGGGAAGGAAACCCCATGTCACTCTCTGGACCAAGAGGGGGAGACATGAAAATAGATGATCTCATAGATCATTATTGCATGATTGGTACATGCTCTTAGGGTGGAAAAATACCCATAAACCATGTTATGGATCGTCCTCTTAGGACTACTCTATTTAATATATAGAAGGTGGCGGGTACCTGGGCTTCCCATCAAACAACGCGGTCCCACATGCTCTATGCCTTGGAGTGTATGGATCCGACTTTATTCAACTGGAGTGAGGGAATATTGGTGAGCCTAAAGGATCAACTAAAAAAATGTAGAAGAGGAGAACTAAAAAAATTCAACTATGGTGCCATTGTGGTATCTTTATTTCTTGAGCAAGTTCCACCGCTACGTCCATAAGTACCCTTGAATGATAGTGAGCCATAGGACCCTCACATGTTGAGATGGGTCGAGGCTATGGCCCAAAATAGTGGAGGTAGACCAATAGTCACCTACGGATCTATAATGTTTAGATGGATTCTTGGTCAAGTCCTCATGGTTTAGGATTACACGTACTCGGGGACTGACTTTAGGGGTATTCCAGATTTACTGCTCCCTGAGGATGATTAGTGGGGATAGATAGATAAGAGTGATTCCCTCTTTTATTTGTTTTAATTTTATTATATTTGATTTGTTTTGTTATAATAAGACTTCATGTTTTATATTGCAGACATTGGGCCATCACGATCAGTTGGGTCATCACCTATTGAGAAACGCAGAGCAGTTCAAGAGGTAGCGGTGCAGAATATCAAGGAAGAGGAGGAGCTATAGGATATTGAGGATAACCTTTAGAGACTGATTGTGGATGTCTAGGATATTTGTATAGATGACCTGCCTCAGTGTTACCAATGCTACACAACTGGATTTTCTGGTCACTTCAGACAACTATTTCGTAGGGTAGCTCGAGCCATCATGTGTTACCATGAGCACTAGGAGTAGCTAGGAGTAAATAGTTATTGTCTGGTCATAGTATTGTACTGAAATATTTTGAGCTTTATATTTTGTCATTTTGATGTACTGAAACCTACGAGCTTCATATTTTTTCCCTAGTATCTTTTTTTTGTAAAACTTTTTCATTATAAAAAATGACTTTTTACGAAATGGACGGTGTGTTTATGATGGTCTGTTTGTAGATAAAATGATACTTATTTGTATGTTATTTTCACATATCTCATCTTTCTCAAATTAATATCAAGTATGAGGTATGTACCAATTCAAAACATAATTGGATAATGAATCAACAATTGCATTCATTTTCCTTGGAATGCACTGGTATTGAATAAACTCAAAGGACCTTTCAAGAAGTCGAACCGTTTGAAATAACCAAAGAAGTAGGGGATTTAAAATAGTGTAGATACAATTGAACTGAGAAATGACAAGTTTTGAATCTAGGTAAACCAAAAACTGAATCACATAATTTGACAAAACGTCAGTTAATAGTCCAATCAGCACATGATATTCAATGATATTGTTCGTTACGGGACCTAAGCAACTTTCGTTTGAGATTAACAAATTACCGATATGGGAATGAAGTACCCATGTCGCTGATGCAAGATTCAAGGTATTCTGACTAGAACCATCCACAAATAGTGAATATAAGGCCATTTGTATATTCAACTATGACACTATAACTAGGATGAGTCGTAAATACAAAAGAAAAAAAGTTCAAAATACTCCAAAACACACTTTATTGTAAGATTTTGGAATGCACAACATCACAACAAAAGTTATGAGTCATGTGAAATTCCAACCTAGATCTAGATAACAAAACAATCTCACATAGAATTATTTGCACAAAGAGATAACAAGAATAGAGAAGAAATATTGGATAGAACACTAGAGGAAAACCACTATAGTGGGAAGTTTTCCACTCTGATTATTGAGAAATAACCCAGTACAATTATAGGCATTATTACATTCAATACCTTGGGTAAATACCATGGGTCCAACAAACCATATGAGTAACTTACATTAATGTTGCCTTATCTTGACTAATTCCCCCAATCTATGGCATTGTGCCAAGTGTAACTCCAAGTAGTGGCTATGATGAGGTGAAATGAACCTAGATGGACCATGAGGTGGTTAGGCTAGTCAACAAGTGTGAAAGTAACCATCATGAAGGAACTAGAGGTGGTTTATTGGCTTTGTTTTGGACCATTAATGAGCAAATTGACCAAATCCTTAAGAAGGCGCACCCAGTCTCCTTAAAACATGGAAATACAAAAACTACCCCATAAATGTAGCATAAAGGGGCACACTGACTCCATAGAACAAGGAAAATAGTGGGTAAGTGGACAAAATACAAGATTTTATGGCATAATTGCTAGTTTAAGTGGGTCAAATGTGGACAAACTAGGATCCAAGACACTAGACTAGGAACCCGAACCATTTTCACACTGAACAACTTACACTAAACACTTGGAACCTTATGCAAGATTATTAACCAAGGTCTAGATGGGAAATATGTTCCACCTTTTATTAACAAAATGTACAATGTACACATGCAGAATTATCTAAGCATAGTACCTTTTGAGGTAAATCCCATTTCGGGGATCACTTAAAGGTATCCCATTGTAGTCAATCAAATCATAATCCCATTTTTCCAAAACATGACTCATAATATAAGGACCATGCCACATGGGCTCAATTTTTCTGTCTCCTAATTTATCATGTTTTTGGTCGTAGTTCAAAACCAAATCACCTTCATTATGGAGATGAGGTTGAATGGATCGGTCGTAATGATCCTTAAATTGTATTTTGTGTACCTTGTTATCTAGGGTTGCATCTCAATGAGTTTCATTAAGCTAACTCAAGTATAAAAAATGTTCGTCCTCCGTGGTGGTGTTAGGTATGAGTCGTATGACGAGTTTCAGAGAAGTGATTTCACATTCGATATGTAGAGTTGCTTCCAATCGATACACCAATTGAAATGGTGTGAAACCAGTTGATTTTTTTTATCGTGGTTCTATAAGTCCATAATGCCGAGAATAATTGTAAGTTCCAATTAGCTTTAGTGTACCTACCATTTGTTGAAGCATAGTTTTAAAATTTTTATTGATAGCTTCAACCTGGCCATTTCCTTGAGAGTGGTAGGGTATCAAGTTATCATGACAAAAGCATATTTTAGCACTCAATTCTGACATCATCCGATTCCTAAAATGAGAACGATGATTAGTAAGGATGGCTTGAGGAACCCAAAACTTAGAGATAATGTGATTGAATGAAAATAGGGTGAAAGTTTTATCATCTTTAGCATATGTAGGTATAGCCTCAGCCCATTTAGTAAAATAGTTGTCGATGATGATAATATAACCATGCCACACAACCGAGGTAGGATTACAATGCATGAAATCAATGATCCATTTTGCGAAGGGACCAACAACAATGATGGGATTTAGAAGAGCATGATGAGTGCGATTTTTGGATTGAAAAATTTGACAAGGCAAGCATTTCTTAATCGATTCAATACAATCTTTAAATATAGAAGGACAAAAGTACCCAGGGCATAGTATTTTCTAAGTTGTAGCCATCCCATAAATATGACCACCATAGGATCCACAGTGGCAGTAATTTAACACACTTTCAACTTCATCATGAGTTAAATAGAGCCGCAGGATGAAGTTAATGCCACGAGGATACAATGTATCATTAATGATAAGATAGTACTTGGGGTGGTGGTATATACGACGACATTTATCATGGGATAAAGTAATATGAAAAAGTTACATAAGGAGATACAGAATAATATCTCCATACCAAGGGTCAGGCATACTAATATGGAACAAATATTCATCAGGAAATGAATCAATGGGATGTGATTCCTCAGTAATAAGAGGATCATCGCACATTATATCAACAAAAACTGAAGAATTATTGAACTGGATTTAGCAAATTATATCTAAAATTCTTGGAGGATAAAAATCCAACGAGAATACTTACCACCTATCACTTGGAGAGTCAAGATATAGTACATGGGATTAGTGAAAATAGTTGTCATGCAAAGAAAAATGTAATGATGAAACTTCTGGACTACGATGACCATAGACAGAGTTAACTTCTGAACATGTGAATAATGTAATTTAGAATCAAGAAGACTCTTACTTGGATAATAGATCACATGTTCTTAGTCGTTGTTGTCTATTTGTACTAATATCATGTCGATAGTGGTAATAGATGCAACCACATACAAGGAATGCATAATGTCATGTTTGAGACTATCAAAGGAATGCTACCCAAGGTTGTCGCAAGAAAAAGGTAGGCGTTTCTTAAACCATCACATAAAATTGTGTGTTTTCTTGGAATAATTGCACACAAAACGACGCAAGAAGTTTTCCTTCCCTTGCAAACTTTGAAGTTCAATGATGTTGGTTGGTGGTGGTAGGGACAAAATGGCCTCTATTTTAAAATGGTCAATTTAGATTCCATCTTTGGAAACAATAAACCCAAGTAGTAATTTAGTATCAACAAAAAAATAAATTTGTAAGGATTGAAATGGATATTATAGCGGCGACATCGAAGAAAAATAGCTCTTAGATGGTCAACATGGTGTTCTCTATGATGCAAATGGGTAGGTAAATCATCGAGATAGGGTTCCAATATACGTTTTATATCATGGAAAGCATAATATATGGTGCGTTGAAATGTAGCTTTAGTGTTTTTTGGTCCAAAAGTTAATTTGCGATAAGAAAAGGTACCCCATAGGAATATACAATCTGTTTTATGTTGATCAAAAGGGGATACCTCTATCTGATTATAGCCAAAAAAACCATCCATAAATGAAAAGATGGCACACTTCTGACACAGTTGTCGATAATTTGATCGATATATGGAATGGGATAGTTGTCCTTCGGACAAGCTCGATTGAGATCCCTAAAATCAATACAAACCCTAATCGTACCCTATTTTTTAGTAACATGAACGATATTGGAAATCCACTCTATCAAAGGTATAGGATAAATGAAACTATTTTTAATAAGTTTTCCAAATTCTTCCTTAATGGCTGTAGATTTCAGCAGATGTATTTGACGAAGTTTTTTCCATACTGGCTTTGCATTAGGGTATGTTTTAATCTCATGAACAAGGATCAAAGGATCAATCCCTAGTATTTATTCATAGTTCCATGCAAAAAAATCAAGAAATTATCAGAAAAGAGCCGTATAAGTTTCAACTTCTTGAGGAGAACAATTGTGGCCCAAATGGATATGTTCAATAATAGTAGGTTTCACCGATATCTTGTCTGGAGTAGTCTTAGTGATGTTAATCAAATTACCTTCATACTCAACATTTTGGATGAGTATAGGTGATTGAGGAGAAACAAAAATATGGGATGAAACCAATGACTCAAAATCAACTTCTAGCAATTGGTAATAGGGAAAGAAATAATATATGTGGCGAGCATCTTTCCAAGACAATTCATCTAAGGACATAATCTCCATGATAGATTCGTATGATGAAAGGGGTTGTAAAAGATAGTCCAAAGATGGAAATGGAGAATCTAACCAATGTGGTATATGGTGTAATGTCCCGAGAAATGATGTACAGATATGGACACTAATACTACTGCAAATTATCTTAATGATTTGAAATAAAACTTGCATACATTCAGTAAATTTTTGGACTATGCAGATAAATGTATTTTACTAAGAAATTCATAGGCATGGAAGCGGGAAGAGGGAATATAACAAGGAAAATTTTAGAACAGTGAGATCATATTCCCTAACACATTTATATTAGGGACCATTTAGGTTTCAGAGTCAGCTATGCTGAAACTTACTCCCACGCTTCTGTGTCACCCAACCATGAAACTAGGAAGATTCCTTCAGATCATTTCAAACAGAGGCTTGGGAAAGAGTACAGAGATATTATAAAAAATCATCCAATGGTGTTTTAGTCATATCAGAATAGTTCAATAAATACTTGGGGATGTTTGGGAGAAGTTGGGCAATTTTGGCCTAGGGAAGTCCTGCGTAGTGGAGGCTTCCAAAACAATGTACGACTTAAACTAAATTTCATTCTATGTAAATATGGGTAAATCATAAGTATGCATCATATTACATAATTACATTTAGATAAAAAAAATCCCATAATTGATAAAACTATGAAACTAATCAATTTTTCCTAGTTAACTAGCTAGGGTGTGCAATAATTTATAAATTTCATATATTATTAAATTAAGGCCTGATAATGACTGATAAAATAGACTAATATATAATTTATTAAAATTTAAAATCATTTAAGAATCTTCCCATGACATCTCTTTACTCTTATTGCATAAAAACTCATAAAAACCCCATCTAGTGGGAAAATAAGGCTCATTCATGGAAAATGAACATAGGATCTTTCTGGAATATGAAAGCTTATTGTATTATATAAGTGATGATATGGTATTTGGGTGAAAATAACATAAATAATATTGGAGGATTGATATATCCACAGATAGGATACAAAACTGAGGGCAAGAGGCCCAAATCTCTCATCAAACTGGGAATGGGAGCATAGGTGAAGTTGGGATTCACTGGAGCTCATATTCAATGGGTGGATGATCTTCTATATATGTATGATCTGAAACTTAGGATGCTTATCATAATCACACCATCACCTGCAATTAAAGTAGAAGGGAGAAGAAGAAGGGGAAGGGAAAGAGAGGAATTGGGGCACATCTCCTAATAGTCTAAGGCACAACACTGTGGATGATCTTCTATATATGTATGATATGAAACTTAGGATGCTGATCATAAGCTCACCATCACCTGTAATGAAAGTAGAAGGGAGAAGAAGAATGGGGAAGGGAAAGAGAGGAATTGGGGCACATCTCCTAATAGTCTAAGGCACAACACTCAATAATGAATATTAGCTTCAATCAATATCAAAAAATGCATTAATAAAAATGAGTAATAGAGATCCACCAGTATTTTTATAATATTTTGGTCAATTGTTTAGCAGGTAGGTGACCTGCGAGAGCAATTCATCCACATAGAAACCCAAACCCTAGCCACATATGTGCCCTCCTTGAGTAATTGGTAAGTAGGGACCTTGTGAGTTGTTTTCATGTCCATGTCATTCATCTAATTTGGAAAGTGCACCCTCCTTAGGCCCAGAGTTGCTATTTTCCCTATGACAACTTTTCCTGGCTTCCCTTATTTTGTGAATAAACTCAAAAAGGGAAACTGCACCCTCCTTTGGTCTGATGTTTCCTTCTTTTCATTATGACATCTTTTTATACCTTCTGCTTTTGTCACTACACTCCTAAATGGAAAATGCGTCCTCCATTGGTCTGATGTTGCCTCTTTAGATTTGACTACTTTTGTCATATATTTTGGAACTTTCCTCATTCCTCTAACTGCTTTATTTTGTCATCTTCTTATCACTTTCTAAATCTCCTCCTTGGTAAGTTGGCTTGCCAGTTCTTCCCTCCTGACATGGAAAGCTCAATTCCACATATTATTTTCACAATAATTAATTAATTAATGAAATAAAACTAAGTATAAGCCTCATAAATAATATTTGGATAAAATTACCTAGGTGAGGTACTTAATGCATCTTTTGACCCCCAAAGTGTTGGGAAAGGTCAACACTTTTATGTCCAAAAATATGGGGACATGACAGCCCTCCACTCCCAAATCTGTTTGTCCTCAAGTAGAAGCACTCCATAGTGCTGCAAATTGCTCCATCATGTTTCTGTTGCACCACCCTTATCCTAGTAATTTCCCAAATGACTACCTACGACAACAAAATTGTCCTCCCAGTAGAGGTAACTGAGTAGAATTCCTGGATCCCACTGCCTCCTTTTCCAGGATACAGATACCAACACTCCCTTTGGAAATCTGCCATTCCCAAGAATGCCAGGGTCCCATGGTATCATTAGTCTGCTTCCAATCATCAGGAACAAGAATAAAATTCCATCATCATAGAGGATTAAATTCATTATGTGGAAATCATACCGCCATACTGAAAGTTGAAAACTCTCAATGCGAAATTGGAAATCTGTGAGACTTCCCCACCCAACATAGAACTCTTTATGTGCCTGATGCACACTAGCCTTGAAGCTCACAGTTTTTTGGCTGCCATGCCATAGGTGTGAGCCCAATGTCCAACCACAATGAGTATAACCATCATCCAACAAACAAGTATGCCCAAAATGCTCATACAAATTTTCTAATGTGTCTGATGTATCTCCATTGATGTAAGAAAAAATGTTACCCTCCAGAGTACACATCTCCATTATGTGTCTAGCCACCCAATCAATGGAAAACATACTTGCATGCTGAATAATTCAACTACCATTGATGCACTTGTCAAACCACATGGGTTGAACATCAATCCCTCCACTAGAAGAGTGGGAGTATCATGTTCCTTCGGTGGCATCAACGGAAAAAATCCTTTTACCCAATTTTTATTCCCACATGATGTGGATGAAATAGAGGTGTGGGCTGAAGAATTGTGAAACAACCCCTGATAACACTCATCCATCAATATAATGGATGTAAAAATTACTCCATTGGTTGGATCAGTGACAGTGAGATTATGCACCTCCTCCAAAATTGTACAACACTTCCCTAGAAGCAACTCATAATCTCGTAGGAAACATGGAAGTGCTTGCTCTTCATCTTGTTTGACCTCAAGCTCCTCAAGTACATGAAAATCAGAATGTACCTCATGTGCACATGTATGGGTGGTATATAAGGGCTACAATATATATATTTGTGGATTCCCACATGTTAGGACAAATAATTTATTACAGAAATCAAACTCTTTACCTCCCACGGTGTTCATTCCCAAGGTGCCTCTATCCACCCAAATAATGGATGAATAAGGAAATTTATTTGCTGACCCATATGGAAAGTGGTCAGCCATATTTCTGATAGAGAATAAGAATTCATCCTTCTCCTCAATCTCAATGGGTGCTTGGTCCATACTATATTCCTCATGGATTTTCCCAAGCATCTGCAAATTTGCTCATTTCTCATGTCCTTCATCCACATGAGATTTCCCCATTATACCAAGAACATTACCTTTCATGAAACATGAAAGGTGTGACATATTAAAATACTTTTGAAGTTGATACGTCTACAAATTTTACTCTTGAAGGGATCTTTGTGTGCTCTTCAAGGAGTCATTGGTGATCTCCAACTCATTAGTGAGCCTGTCAGGTTCTTCCTCCTTCTTGAGTGCACTGTGGTACATCTCAGCCACCATGAGGAGATGATATCTATTATATAGTAAGTTCACATAGCTTTCCTTCATCTTGGCCATGCCTTCTTTTAGTGCTATTCACTCCTCCAGAAAGGATTCTCCTTCCATCTCTCCTCTAGAATCCTTCCAGCAACATATTGCCACCAAGGCATTGATGTCAGCAAGGTTGTCCATGGCTGCCATAAAATTTTCTCTATCCTGCTTAAGTGGTTCACAAAGATGATGTGTCTCAAAAATAAGATCCTATGACAAGGTTTCTTCTTCTAATAGCTGACATATAATACTATTTTTCTTGTGGCATGGATCCACAAAACAAAACTCATTCTCATCATACAAGTCAGCCTTTGACTTTTCCGCAAAATCACTTCCATGGTGTGAAGTGGAGGGTATCTATGAAGGTTGGAATGACATGTGATATGTAAAAAAATAATAAAGAATATCATGCATTGGAATTTCATCTTCATCTGCAAGAGAGTCCAAAATTATGAACTGTGTTCATCCCTCTACATAAGATTTGTTTCCTTCAATTTTCCCAGTTCACACCCAGCAGGTGGGGGCTTATCTTCCACTTCCTTAGGAATTTGAAATAATGAATTTAGATATGATCTATGTTATTCTTTTGGATCTTATCCAAAATATACATCATCATAATTGACAACATCCTCCTCCTTTGCAATGGTTTTGTGATCATCGAAATAAAAACTAGAAGTGAGTTTATCTCCCTCACAATTTTCTTTCACTTTGTAGTCCTCATATGCAAGTGGAGTATTTTCATATTTACATGGATTATATAGATTTAAGTGAACATGAATTATTAAAAAATCATAACCTTCATCATACATGTTCTTCACCTTATCCTCTTCTTGTATAGATACTATGGTGGCCTGCTCTTCCACCAAAATTTCTGGTTCACACCCAAGCGATATGGCCCTGTCTTCTTCTTCCTTATGTGGCTCCAAAGGTGACTGTAATTCTGATTTGTAATATACTTTTGGATGTGATCCAAAATGTATCTCTCCACCCATACATGAGATCACATCTTTATCAGTGATCTACGAATCACCCACCAAGAACCTTGCAGTGCATTCAACTTCAACTTCTCCTCTTATGCAACCACCTTGTGGTGACTTGTAGTTCACTTCATGGATGTCTATCTCTGCTTCATTTCCCTTCTCCTTAAAAGAAATTGAGTTTTATTAATCAATATGGTCACTGGAATTTATGTTTGTAAAAAATCCAAACATCCTCTTACTGCTTGGACAAGCAGATGGATTTGATGAATCTTCCTTCTTTCCTCCCATTTTGGCTCCAGGACGCAACCTTCTAGTCTCCACTTCCTTGCACACTTCATCAACCATTTGTGAAATCCTTTTCAGGTTTGTCCCATAGTAGGTATCTCTAAAAAACTTCTATATATCAAGAGTGCAGTACTTTCGAAAAGAAGGACCTCTCTTATCTCTTCTTTCAAAGCATAGTACTCCATGGAGTACTGGAAGGATTCCTTAAGGTTTCTTCCATTGAACATTTGGTCATTGATACTTGTAGATCTCTTCCAAATGGAATCATCACAAACTGGGATCCAAAGATCATCCATATCATTCCCACTACCTCTAACTGAGGTACCACTTGAGGGATATTCATAGCCTTCTTCTTCAGAATTCTCAAGATCTTCTTCATACCTTCCACAGTATTCTTCATATTGCTCATCAAGGTCTTTCTCAGAGTATGACATGGCTGCCAATTTATTCATTGAGAGATTTATTTCCATAGGATGTTCCAAAGAAAGAGCTCTAATACCAATGTAATGTACCGAGATATTATTTACATATCTGAACACTAATACTACTACAAATTAGCTTAATGATTTGAAATAAAACTTGCATACATTTAGTAAATTTTTGGACTAGGCAGATAAATGTATTTTGATGAGAAATTCATAGGCATGGAAGCGGGAAGAGGGAAGAAACCAAGGAAAATTTCAAAATAGTTATATCATATTCCATAACACATTTATAATAGGGACCATTTAGGTTTCAGATTCATCTATGCTGAAACTTACTCCCACGCTTCTAGGTCACCCAATCGTTAAACTAGGAAGATTACTCCATATCCTTTCAACCATAGGCTTGGGGAAATATACAGATATGTCATAAATTTTTTTAAATTAATACAATTATGTTTCATTCATATCATAATAGTTTAATAAATACTTGGGGATGTTTGGGAGAAGTTGGGCAATTTTGGCAATTTTGACTTGGGGAAGTCCTACACAGTGGAGGCTCACAGAATAGTGTAAGGACTCAACTTAATTTATGTATGAATGTTTTTATTGACATAGGGTTCAATAAAAATAAATCATCATGTTACGTAATTTCATTCGGATAAACAGAACTCCCGAAATTGATAAACCCGTGAAAATAGTCAATTTTGCCTAGTGAAGTAGCTAGGGTGTGCAATAATTTATAAAATTCGTATCTGATTACATTAAATAATGATAATGAATGATAAAAGAGAATAATATATCATTCATTAACATTTAAAATAATTTAATACTCTTCCCATGACATCTCTTTACTCTTATTGCATAAAACTCATAAAACCCCATCTAGTGGGAAAATAAGGCTCATTCATGGAGACTAAACATATGAGATTTATGGAACATGAAATATTACTGGATTACAAAAGTGATGAGATGGTATTTGGATGAAAATAATAGCAATAATATTGGAGGGTTTATCTCTCCACATATAGGATACAAAACTAAGGGTAGGACGCCAAAATCTCTCATCAAACTGGGAATGGGAGCATAGGTGAAGCTGGGATTCATTGGAGCTCATATTCAATGGGTGGATGAACAATTGTAGATGTATGATATGAAACTTAGTATGATTATCATAATATCACCATCACCTACAATGAAAGTAGAAGGGGAGAAGAATAATGGAGATGGGAAAGAAATGACTTGGGGTGCATCTCCCAATAGTATGAGGCACAACACTCAGTAATGAAGCTTAGATTCAATAAATATCAAAACATACATTAACAAAACTAAGTAATATAGCTCCCCCTGCATTTTTATAATCTTTTGGTGACTTTATTAGCAGGTAGGTGACCTGTGAGAATAAGTCATCCACATAAAAACCCAAACCCTAGCCACATATGTACCCTCCTTGAGTAATTGGTAAGTAGGGACCTTGTGAGTTGTTTCCCTATCCATGTTGTTACAGAGAAAAGTTCCTATGGCTTGGGGTACCACAAAAGACAGAGTAACCACAGAAATCAATCCTTTCCCATATGCAAGAGAAACAAAACATCTAACATTAAAGGATCTCGAAACATACCTTATTTCAGATGGTTGATGTAGATCCCCATTGAGATTTTCCACTCTCGCTTGTATTAGCAATTTTCTCTCTCAACATTCAGCAAAAAAGACAAGCATGATATATAATGGTGTTAGACCTACTCTAGCATATATAATCAATAACATATAAGCATTTAAAAGCATCCATGGATTCAATATTCATTTAAATACACATTATTGGACAGGAAAATATATTTCTATTAATATAAATCAGAGATTACAATAGTGACAACCTCTGTCGGCACGTCTACGAATTGGAGAAACTGAGTCCTCCACATGGGCCTCCACCAATTCAATCATCCATCTCTCGATAGGAAGCTCACAAGCAAAGGCAAGCTTGGGAAGAACACAAAGTGATGCAAGGGACAAAGGGATACAGACTCAAGTATAAGCTCTGGCAACAATGGACTATAGTTTTCTTGCTCTTCAATTCCTCCCCTTTCAATGTATTCAAAGGGTTCCTTATATAGTGATTCAATGGGATAATGGAAGGTCAAATCCGAGCGATCTCAAGGCATATGGAAGGCCAAGAGATGAGTGACTCAGATCCACATCAAGGAAAACTCCAAAACTATTTCACCTTTTGCACACATCCCGATGTACGCAGGTTTGAGGGTCATATCCGTGTATATACGTGAGAATAGGTTTAAAATTCGCGTATGGAAAATAATGCATGTTTTTAGGGATCGTCTTGGAAACATCAAAGGTACAAAAATGGTCCATGGGGTCCAAAGAGTCTGCAGAGGGACAGGGAATGCCATAAATGTGTGATCCACCATGTGTGGTAAAATCAGCTATAACAGGTTCCCCCTAATGTGTGAGGTCAGAGGGGTGATACAATGGCTGAAATACATTATAAGTCCATCCTAGAAGTGGAGTGATGAAGAACCAGGTGGAAGAACCAGCCATCCAATAGTATAATACAATAATCAAACTCTGCACATGACTGCAAGTACATAAAGTAGTCCCAGATACATAAGAGTACAATGGCCATGAATATGCATGATACAAAAGATGACATGTGTGGTCATCGCCACGTACAATATAGATAGATCGGAATCTATATGATGAATATATACAAAGGATCATGATATCCATGAAAGCTAAAGATATCTGAAATACACTAGAGTCAAGTCACGAGAGATGAAATCCCATGAACACTGTCACGATCAAGGAGGTAGCATATATGAAATGCCACCAATCTAGAAGGTATTCTACACAATCTGCTATGGGTACATGTCCTACAATGTGAATAGAGGTGTCGAGGTTGAACATAGTAGCTATCAAAACCCCAAATTTTCACAAAAATTTAAAATTTTGAGATAACAATAAATACTAAAACCTACGGTTTACTATCAGCTAACAGTTTGCATAAAAGAAATAGTTAAGTAATTAGTTTCACTAAATTCTAAAATAACTTAACAGTTTATTTTCGTAGCAAGAATAAAATCTGTTTGTGTGTTGTTTGCTTCAGTTTACTGATTAGTTCTTTTATGTCAGTAGGTGGAATCTACTTTTGAATCCAGGGCTTACTTAGCAATCGTGCTAACGCAGATGAATACTATTTCTTACAGGTTTACAGGTATGATCGATCGAGTATATTTTAAAATATCTTTTAGTGTCAGCAGTATTTTGTTTGTAATTTATAAAGCTTAGTAAAATAAGCTGCTAAACTCTAGACAACTCCTGTAAGGTAAAACCATTTGATTTTCATCAGTTTTTCAAGTAAACAAGTTCGGAAGTAAGTAACGATAGTACAACATATTTGCGGCTCTAAACATTAGAATCTCAGTTACAAGTATTTCTACTTTAGTCTAAGTAATTTGTAATATTTATATACATGGTTATTGTCCGTATTTATGCAATAGTATCTTATCTTGCCTGTGTATTTATTGACCCTCATTTGGTTTCTACAAGATAACTTACAGCCTGTTATCTTTTGGATAGTAAAAAAATTCGATTGTATAACTACAACCATCATGCCCTTCTATATGAGCTCATGGTTATCGCTATTTTATTTCCAAGTCTAACTCTGTGGTTCTAGTAACTTTTGGATTTAATAGGGTCATTCCTATTCCAATTATCAGGTTTACTTCTATAATTATCTTACTATCCACTAGACATTCTGAATGAGAATAAAACCAAGTTGAGTTATACTCCAAGTTCTATCAAAGTATTGTCGCTTAAACTATGTGATAGAATTTCATGATAATAATCTTATCTTCAGCTATGTACTACTTCAAAGCTTTGATGCTATTTGAGTTATCAGTTCATGTAAACTTCATAGATATGCATAGTCTATTTGTTCAATAGACATTCAATCTTCAAATAATTTGTTATTATAACATATTTTAATCTAGCCTTTATATTCCTTTGCATTATTGCAAGGTGCTATTATAAAGTTTAGACTTGTAATATTCTTAATGCAAAAGGTTTACTATGTATAAGCTATAGTTTATCTTTGCTACTAGAGAAACTATAGTCATTTAATAGCTAGCATGAACTCTTTTATATCTATATTAAAGACTTAAACATTGACCTTATCTATAAACAAGACATAAATTAAATGATTTCTATCTTATCAAAACAATGTTTAGAGTATAGTTATGCAACCAAATTATATCGTTATGGTGATGTTATTATATAACAATATAATGTTATTGGTAGAAAGGGATTAATGCATAATCCAAATCGGGATTTAAATTAAGATTTATAATTGACACTATAGCTTGGTCAACGTAACCCCCACATTGATAAACTCGTTATTATGTTAACATAAAACATTATGCAAATGATTAACAATTGGATTACGAATTATTTGGGTTGACAATCAGGTTTAATCCACGCTGCAATAAACAAATAATTGGCATATTTATTCCACGCAGGAACTATAGGACATGACCATCGCTACATGGATAAATTTGTTGCTACATGGTTGATTTCTGTCCACTCCTGGAAAATATATAATGCTATGGAAACCTAACCAAAATCATTTATATCCCGTAGTTTACGCTGGCTCTAGGGTTGCTTGGCTTGTCTCCCATGGCAGCCATCGTTTCTCCTGGTTACAGTTGCCTTGTGCCTTCAATCCGCGCTGCTTTTATTCTCCGATGTGTGGTTTTTGAATGCTGGTTCTTTCTCTGCAACAAGTGGAGTTGTCTTTTTCTACTACCCGTAGCTTGCTGCCTGTGAAACCTTTCATCCAATGCCTATGTAGTTTAATGGCTGCTTCGGTTTCCTTCTCTGGTTCTCGTGGCTCGCCATCATATGAGATTCTTAAGGGCTGTTTGGGTTTTCAACTGCACCGCCTGTAGGTGACAGTGCTTTGAGAAGCTGTTTATTATTCTCCCATTGATAGGTGATTATCATAATGTAATTTCTTTTATTTACTGTAAGTATATATAGATTGTTTTCATGCTTAAACAAGTAACTTGTTTCCCTGACAGTGGTTTGTTGCTTGTTGCAGGTGCTCGCCGCTGTGAAGCTTGAACACAGGAGAAAAGACAGCCTCTTGCAAGGGCTGTGGCTCGTGGTTCAAACTCGGGTAAGCCCCATGGTCCGAAAGATGGATTCTCACTCTGTTAGTATTAAGGTGGTCGTTTGGCTCGCCCAGGGTTTTGGAAACCCTCCCTCGACTTGTCACGAGTTATGTTATTATTTTAAATGTTTTTACAGGATGTTGTGGAAATACTTAAATCCAAACCCTTGTTAGGGTAGACTTAATTTGTATTGTGCATTGTACTTAGTCGAAGCTTTGGCTTCACAGTTGGGTTTAAGTTTGTAAATTTTGTAATGGTAGTACAGTTGTAAACTCGTTTTGGTTGGCGGGAGTTTATACTATACGTTGTGTAATTCTAGGGTTTTTTACCCTTCCTCAATATAATGAAGTTATAAACTCAGTTGAGTAATTTGTAAGGGTTTTATAATTAAAATTTTAAGGCTGATACTTACAGCTGTAACTTAAAATCTTACTTGTTTGAATGGAAATCATGGGTTAGGGTTTGACCTATAAAAACCCTTGATTTGATTTATACTATCCTTGTGATAATAATTATACTATTTTTCTACTTTATTCTATTTGTCCTTAAAGGACTCTGAGTAGATTATCAGACTGGTTATTGATGGTTACATAATTGTTGTAAATTTGGTTTAATATTTTGATACTTGTAATGTAATAGTTTAAAGAGTTTTAACCCTGACATTTATTTCTATAGATGAATGCTATTATCAAAAGAAAAGCATTGTTTCTCTTATAAATACATTTATATAAGTTAATCAGTATTGTAGTTTATTTTTGTGCATAACATTTTTAGTTAATAGTTTTAAAAGAACTACCCTATGTATAACCTAGGTTACTACAGTATTTAAAAATACTTATAGATTTACGCTCAGAATATGAGCTAGGGTTTATTCCCTTTTAACTTTGATAGAGTATTATTTCCTGTGTTATTATCTTTTAAATTTAATTACGGTTACACAGTTTTCCTTAGTTTGTTTTTATGAATTAATAGTTTATAAACATCACTATTTAATGATAATAATACTATTATTTGTATTTATAATATCATTATCTATGTATAATATCTCTTCTTAAGTTTATTTTGGTTTTTATTTGTATAATAATTACGACCGAGAGCAGTGTGCAATATTTGTGTTATTTAATACAATTGTTTCTGTAGACTTACTGAAAGAATACAAGAACTTTCTTACCTGTCAGCATTCTCTACATTTATACTGTCTGCAAATGTATAAGGATAGTTTCTTATTAATATTAATCTAAACCTAAGCTACTACTGTCCTTTAACTATTAAAGCCAAGAAAGGAATACTGTAACATTTATCATATTCTTAACTATAGTTCAGATAGTTGCAAGAAAATTAGTTATTCTTTTTTAGTATAATTATACAGTTTACAGAAGTAAATACTGTGTAGAAAATGAATTATATACTTAAACATACTACTGTCAATAAATAATATGAGTCTTGTTTTGTTCTAATATTCTAATTACACAGTCTAGTTCTGACAACATCTCTACAAAACAAATTAATAAACTTTCTCGAAAACAACTATCTACTGAAAAGTAACATTTCAATACTCTGAAAACATAAGTATTATATTCATTCATATTCCTATCATACTTCATTTACTTAAACACACTACCTGTGCTAGAGTACGATCTAGATTACTCTAGATGGGGAAAAACACAGGTAGGATTTATCTTTCATCACAGTACAGATTCAGCCTTGAAACAACTAAGAGATTTCAAATTCACAATTTACAACATAAGATAACGGAACCTATCTTTAAATTTGGATGACAACAGCAATGGGAGGCCGTTCCTCCCTACCAACTCCTGGAGAGCACTCAAACAATGACTTCTCAGGACGCTCGAGCCTGTTCTGGTCTCCTTGGATGGAACTAGGTGGAGTAAACAACAAAGTACTAGTATTGAGACTTAATACCAACTCTGCATATTGCAGTAAGATCTTCCAGCTGCAAAGCTGTACTAGATCAACTTTCTGCAGTTTTACCCCTCAAACGCCTTCCTTCAAAATTTCCCTTCCCAATGAATTCCTTGAAGTGCATTCACCTGAATGATTCTTCTCCTGGAATGAGCAGCCTCAGCTCTTTGCATTGGGTACCTTTTATTAAGATTTCCTAGGTCTTTTTGGGTTGGTTATCATTAATTGAGCCACCTGCTTTGATTCCACTTTCTTGGGGGATCATGACCCCAAATGTAGGGAGGTTTCCACCTGCAACATAGGAAGTGTTTGAGGATGATGCCACTTGTCTTTTTTCTCTCCACCTGGTCTCCTCCACCAACTTGACCAGTAACACTCTTTTTAACAGCTCTCTCAAGCTGTTGTCTCCACTTTATTTATTTAAAATTAAATATTCAGAATTACATTCCACACCCTTGACTTTGCTGAGTCATCAGTTCAACTTAGCATTAAATTTAAGATAATGTCTTGGAATAAAATCAAAATAAGATAACATTATTTTACAAAATTGGGGCATGTGACAGTAGCCCATTGTTTGATTACCAGTCATTGATGTATACCGTTAACAGACACGAGATCACCCACTGATAATGAAAATGGGAATCAAGGTACTAGAGTGCAAACTAACAAGTGTAAATAAATGTGTTGAGGTCGAACACTTGAGAGAATCCATCGATCAGGGGAGATTGTTGTATTCCCAAAACTGTCGCTGGCGAGAGAACCTGCCACTGATGACTGCAAGTCTCAAGGCACTCAAAATGACTCTAGATTCCTATCCCAGAATAAATGATATGAAGTCGATAGGATGAAATCCACTGGAAGGAGGGCATTAAGGCATCCCTCATCATCCAACACGAGGTACTCATCAAGGATGTATACTATGGAAGGACTTGATCATAATGTGCATGAACCAGTAATATTATCGGGAATGGCTGACATGCAAAGTCAAGAGAACTGAGGAATGGCCGACTCATGTTTCAACTTCCTTTGAACAAGAACATAAAGGCGAATGGTGACTGAATGTAGGCAGCATAGACTCAAGATACAAAAATGGGACATCTCTGCAACACAAGAGGAATCGATAGAGGCTCCATATGGACTGGAAACTTAACCAGTAGGTGGAGATAAACTCAAAGAAACGAGTACAACTCCTAGAGTCAAACTATTAACCCAACCAACGGATGTGATATACATTTCTCTATTCGAAGGAAACATGACTCGACTCCTACCAAAGATAACATCTTTTCATGTCCGGTTTTTTAGTTTTTTGATTTTTTTTGGACTTTTTCAAATATTTTGAAAAGCTTGAAAAAGAATAAAAGTGCTTTATAGTTATAGACTAGGAGGAGATGAGTGTCAAGGGGCAAACAAACTAGTTCCAAGTAGCGGAACATACCTATGCCGAATGCAAGGACACATGTGTAGGATAACGACACTCGGGGGAAAGTCCCCTCCAGGTAAAAAATGGGGAATCAAGCTGCAAAGGATATGTAAAATGGCTCTGCGTGGCTAGAAATGAGACAAGCTCGAGCTATATAGCTGATAATCAAAGTCAGGGAAGCTGATATAAGGCTCAATAAGGAAAGAAAAACTCATGATAATGCAATTACAACTTGACATAAGGGAGTCCTGGGAAAAAAGGCCAGTAAAAAGATCAAGAGGAGTATGAGGCTCTTGCGCAAAGTCATGGTGATACTATACAAAGGACTCCCACACCCTAAAGGAAAAATGTCAGCATGGGTGCCAAATGAAAAACGAGAACTAACTAGAGCACCCATGTATGGTTAGGCTCTACCATTCACATCATGTCACTTCTAAAAGCAACAAGAAGGTTTCATGACAAGATAGAATGGGTTCGTACCTAAGGTTATAATGAAACAGTCATAAGGTCATGCAAAGTGCAAACGGATGTGAAACCTAACCTATATGCCAGTTTAGACATAATACCTAAAATCGACATGAATGGGTCAAAACCACGGTCAAAACAATGCTCAAAATGGACTCCCACATCATCAAATTAGTCCAAAACAGTCCAAAAAGGTCACAAACGGTCCAAAGCTATAGAAAGTGGGTAAAAAATTTCAAAAACTTCAAATTTTTTTTATAAATAGTAAAAAATTCAAAAATTCCATATCATTTGAAATTTTTACCCATTTGAGCTCAAAACTTCCAACGTGAATTCCGAGAGCTTCGTCCAGCAAAATTCGACACCGTTTGTTCCAGGTAACTCCTCATGTCCTCCTCTTCCTATTTCATGCAAATATTTTTCAGTTTCCATAGTCAATTTTAATTTCTAGGCCAATCTAAAATAGGCGTTTCGGCCCACGCGGATATCAGGGTTTTTTCCGTGTATAGGGTCGACCATACGCGGAAAAACCTCCCAAAACCGTGTACATACGCGGCTATTTTGCAAACAGTTGTGTATGCGGCTGCGCATAAAGATTTTTAAGGTATAAAAAGACCAAAAATATTTTTTTATGTGCAGGATGGTTCTAGAATGGAGGGAGAGCGAACATGAAGATGTAGAAGAGGTTGTTCAAGATGACTTAATGACCCAACAAGCTCTATGTGCATGCGGTTTGTATAAGTTTTGGTGTCTTCACAGACTGAGGCCCAAACCAAGACTCCTGCAGATGCTAGTAGATTACTGGGATCCATACTCAGAGTCTTTTCATATCGACATAATGTCTCTCACTATAGAGATTGAGGACATATATTTTATTACTGGATTATCCCGATGGGGAGAGGTGGTGAACCTACGCTCTCGCGGGCCTAGAGGCGGCCTTAATATTGATGAGTACATTGCGGTATACTATTTTTTGGACATGGAAAAGGTTGGTAGTAAAATCCTGACAAACTCGATCCAGGTACTGGGATTGAACGCCATACTATTGGCACTCGGTAGGATAGCCGGTCTAGCTTCACTCCACTAGGCCTCGCATCCATTGATGTTCTATGCGATGGAGTGTATGAGACCTACAATATACGATTGGATCACTGTGCTATTGAGTAACATGAAGTAGCAGCTCAGTGACTGCAAGATGGGCAGGGTGGGAAATTTCAGTTTTGGCAGCATACTGAGCATATTCTTCTTAAGTGTGTACTGGGGCTAAGCCCTAGAGTGGAAATTCCTCCACACGAAGTTCAAGATCCGGCCCAACGACATTGGGTAAATGTTATGCACAGGCTAGGCGGAGGTAGGGTGGCTAACCCCTACCCAACGGACTTCTTTCCATGGTGGCGACAGTAGATCATTGCAATCGATGACTATCCCTATGCAGGGATAGATTTCTGGGGAGATTCGGACATGCCCCTACCACCAGGAGAGGCATATGGTGACATAGGTAACGAATCCCAAACCCTCTTTTTAAGTTTTTTGAATTATAATTTTTTTTTGTGTTTTTTGATATATTGACTCAAAAGACATGTTTTGGTGTGACGACACATAGTGACAATCTGTCATGTGTATGCAAATGTTGGACCACGATGACCTCACGGTTTCCCTCATCATAGATGGAGGTGAAGAGGAGATGACGTCACAGGTGTGGATGCAGAGCGAATGCTCCAAATCATCTAGAAAAAATTTGTACGCTTGACACACAGGGTACCCATGGCGCAAGTAGAGGACTTTCCTGAGGCCATGCAGCACCAGGTGGTTGGTGTACCATAGGCATGGGTTCAATTATTTCAATGACTAGCTAGAGTCGTGGTGTGCTACCATGATCAGAAACCCCCTCCTCGTCCTCAGGCTTAGAGACTTGAGAGTGTTTCATTTTTGTACTACCGTGTATTATATTTTGGTGGTTCGGAAGCCCCAATTTTGTATTATGACACTTATGTATTATGACGTCAAATTTTGGATGTTTAATGAAAAACTTTTATGATGATTGATTTTATTTATTTACATGTGTGTAAAAATGTATGTTTGTGATATGCTTATGGTTTATGAAACAAATTCCAATCTAACACATAGTTAGCATATGAGTCAGCCATTTGATTAAAAATTCTTGAAACATATATGTATGTTATGTTCTCAAATTGCCATTCTAGCAATCTCACATGTAAGAATATTCGTAATAATGTCGAATCCCTAATACGATACAAGCCATTAAGTTGTGAAACCACTAATTGCGAATCAAGACGTACCTCAAGAGAGAGAACACCATGTGAAATGGCATCCCACATTAACTCGATAATGGCACTATATTCAGCAACATTGTTCGAAGAAGGCTGTAAACATACGCCTCCTGAAGACAATACCTGACCCATAGGAGTATAAATCACCCAAGTAGGAGAAGCTAAGTTTTGAGTGTGGTGGCTAGCACCATTAGCGAATCCTATGTAAGCAAAATACTCCATTGACATCTTCCATAAGAAAGGAAAGCTAATCAATAAACCCGATCACCATAAGAAAACCTAACTATGCAAAAAATCGTACAATAATATACAATAATTAGCCCTGGTTGAAGATCATGCATAGTATTTTTTAAGATAGAGCCCATTTCTAGGCTCTACCAAGGCTGTCCCTTCATAATCTACCAGCTCATAGGCGACCTTCTCTAACACATGTTTGACTACATAAGGACCATGCCACATGGGATTAAACTTCCCTGCCCCCAAGGGTTCTTTATCTTGATCCCATAAAAGGACCAAATCACCTTCACTAAACCTCCTTGGACAGACAGACTTATCATATTGGACCTTAACGCGACGCTTATTTACTTCTAGAACCACTAAGGCATCCCGACGTTGCTCATCAAGCTGCTCTAAGTGGACCAAACGTTCCTCCAATTCGGAAGTGTTTGGTAAAAGATCTATAGCTAGCTTCAACAAAGGGATTTCGCATTCAATGAGCAAGATAGACTCCACCCCATGTACGAGATGATACAGAGAGAAACCAGTGGCAGTCTTAACCGTGGTCCTATAGGCCCACAAAGTAGGATATAACATGATATGCCAATTCATCTTACTTTGCGCGATGGTTCATTGGAGAATGGACTTAAGTGATTTATTCACTGCTTCAACCTGTCCATTTGCTTGAGGGTAATAAGAAGAGGAGTGCTCCTCCTTATACCCTAACTTCAAAGCCAACTCTTCCATCATTCTATTCTGAAAGAGCCTGCCATGGTCAGTGAAAAGCTATTTCAGAATGCTAAACAGAGTAATAATTTGGTTGAAAACTAAATGCGCGGATGTCTCACCGTCATATTTAATCGTGGGCATAGCCTCAGCCCATTTCATGAAATAATCGACAGCCACTATAATGTGATGATGCCCCCCAGCTGAAGATGGGTTGCAATCCATGAAGTCAACCCCCACTTGGTGAAGGGACCGGCGGTGATAATTGGATGTAACGGGGAAGGATGCGAGTGCATATTGCATGCAAACACCTAGCAAGGGTGACACTTCTTGACCACATTGACACAAACTTTGAATAATGGCGGCCAAAAATATCCTGCTCTCAAGATTTTTTGGGCTGTAGAAAGCCCAGATAAATGACTGCCACATGCCCCTCTGTGGAAATCATTCAGCACAACCTCAGCCTCATCATGTGTTAAACAATGACGTAAAATGGAATCTACCCCACGACGGTATAAGGTGTTATCCACTATAAGGTAGTTCTTAGATACATGACATAATCGTCGTCGCTCATCCCGTGCAAGGTGAGTAGGGACCTTTAACATTTGAAAATATATAATGATATCCCCATACCATGGGTTCAAAGTTGAGATAAGGAAAATATGCTCATAGACAAATGTATCCTCATAAACCTCCTCCTCCTCCACACTTGGAAAATCAGAAATGAGCTCCACAAAGATCAACTATTTCTTCGATTTCACTGAAATGAATTCGAGATCGGATTCTTGCAAAATAACAATCCACTTATTATATTTCCCCCCAATCATCCTTCTAGTGAGGATGAACTGAAATGGATTGACATGAGATACCACCAAGGTCTGGAAAAGGAGAATGTAATGTCTCAATCTCTGAACCACATGAACGGTGGCCAAGGAAAGTTTCTCCACATGAGAATAATGGATTTCCACATCAATAAGGTTTCGGATCAAATACTATATGACATGCTCGTGGATCTCCTCATCTTCCTGAACCAAAACCATACCAACCGTCTCCATGGACGCGACCACATAAATAAAAAAATCACGACTATAGTAAGGTGGACTAAGCACGGGGGCCAATGCTAAGGCTTGCTTAAGAGCATCAAAGGACTCTTGGGATCACTCATCCCAGCAAAAAGTAGTGTCCTTCTTTAAAAGACACATAAAGCCTTTATTCAAATTGGCAAAATTAACCATGAATCTCCGCAAGAAATTTGCCATGCTTTACAAACACTGAATATGTCTAATATTATGCGGGGGAGACAATTGAAGTATTGCCTCAACCTTTAAGGGATCGACTCTTATACCCTCCTTGGATACAATGAACCCTAGAAGGAGACCAACCGTCAGGCAAAAGATGCACTTATGAGGATTTAACCTAACCTGGTAATGGCGACATATTTTGAATACTAATCTCAAATGGTATGGATGATGCACCCTCAGATGAGAATGAGCAGCGAGATCATCCAAATACACTTCGATAATCGTTTTGAGATCATGAAAAATTAAGGTCATAGCCCGTTGAAATGTGGCTCCGGCATTTTTAAGACTGAAAGGCATCTTTCTATATGCAAACATACCCCAAGGACAAATAAATGAAGTTTTGTGTTGATCCTCGGGTTTGATATGAATCTGATTATATCTGAAAAAACCATCCATGAAGGAGAATACCTCGCTTCCCACACACTCATCCAAAATTTGATCAATAAAAGGTGTGCAAAAATTATCCTTAGGACAAGCACGATTTAAATCACGAAAATCAGTGCATATACAGATCGCTCCCTGCTTCTTATCAACTGGAATGGGATTTGAAACCCACTCCATCAAGGGAAGAGGATAGATAAAACTGGCTTTTAACATTTTCTCTATCTCAGCTTTAATAGCAGGTGCTTTTCTAGGATTCACCGCACGCAAACATTGTCGAACGGGCTTCGCATTCGGATAGGTCTTAATTTCATGTTCGACAATATGAGGGTCGATACCTGGCATTTCTTCATATGACCAATCAAAGATGTCACGAAACTCTTTAAATAGCTTGGTATACTCCTTGATCTCATCAGGGGAAAAATCCGCCCCAATGTAGACGTTCTCAACTTTTCCAGGATCGCGAGAGATATTGATAGGAATAGTAGGTGATAAGTTCTCCATGTTCCCATCAGCCATTTGACCAAGAGAGTTCAATGGAACCACGGGACTACCAATCTTCTCACTAATAATCTCTCTAAAGTCCTCACGTTCCATATGGTTAAGCTCGGGAAGAAAGTATGATCTATGATGCAACTCTTCCCAAGGTGGCTCAACCCCAGACATGGCCTCAATAATGGCTTCATCTGATGGACAAACATCATGAAGGAAATCATGTGCATGAGAGGACTCAACTGCTCATGCAGGAAACACATACGGGTCCTCCTCCTCTATCTGCAAAGAGGAAGGACTAGGATTTGTAACACAATCAAGATTCACTTGATATGTTATCATTGCTGCAGGAAACGACACATCCATTTCAACAGGTCCATTCGAAGGAATCGGTGAAGGAAGAATCCAAGGATCTTCCATATGGGTTGTGCGAAAAGACACTGAATTCAATGAAGACGAAGCCCCACTGAAACTAGATCCGATCATAAGAATAGGCACAGGACAACTAAAGGTCCCCATAAGAGATGGATACATACCCACACCCACGCTCCCAGTTGCAGGCTGAGAATGATCGATAATCGGGATAGAAGCTCTCGATGATGCACTAACACTCAGATTACGGAATGATGTCTGATCAATCATAACAATATTCCCATTAAATGGAAATCATACTACTCGAAATAGAGAAGAGGCTACAGCTTGCATACTATACATCCAATTTCGGCCTAGTAAAATATTGTAGTCAAGGGGCGCATCAACCACCTCAACCTCAATCGCAATGGTCTTCCCTCCCAAATGGACCTTAAGAGAAGGAAGAATCCTATGCGGCCGAAATGATCTACCATCAAAGGTAGTCATCATGGCAGCAGATTGAGACAACTCGGGAGAACCCAAACCCTTCCAGCACGACAAAGACATCACGGAAGCAGCAGTGCCTTCGTCAATCATAGTGCTTTTAATGGTCATATTAAGACACTCTACATGAATCAAAAGAGACATGTAGTAAGGAAAGTGAGGCTGTAGTTCCATGGTTTCAAATTTGATGACGAAAGAAGAGTTATCATCACTAATCCCAAGAGCAGAAAGAAAGGCTTTCCTTTGTGATGTAGAACTCTTAAGTACTTCAAGTGTGGACATCGCATAAGGAGTTTGGACCAAATCCTTGACAGCTGAATAGTTCTAGGCTGTTCAGGCATTAGGATTGTGCCCCGAATGCTTTAGGACTCCCTTAGGAATTCGAGGTGCAATTTCAGGTTTATCCATAGGGCTTTCGATATGCAAAGGGCTCTCGAGTGGGGCGGGTTCTTTTTCAAGGTCTGGTTGTGACGAACCATAATCTTTCACATGAGTCATAACCTTAGTAGCATGTACCATGTTGATGCGACCATGACCAGTATTGGCTTCTGACAGATTTTGATCTCCGCTCGATGCACAATGAGGATCATTGGTCCTTGAGTTCATTTTTTGATTATGGGGTAAAGGATTAGTTAGCACAGCTGGGCCCTGTGCTATGAATATTGAGGCATCTTCCATATGAGGGCACAAGTGAGTGAGGTGGTCCTCCTTACAAAATTTGTAAGGAAACCTAACCTTACGTTAAGACTGCTTGTCCCCCCAGCATTGCGGGTGTTTTTGTCATCAAAATTAGCATTTTCGTTCTTGTTCCCACCATTACGATTATTTTTACCCTTTTTCTTATTCCTTTCGGGCTGCTGGTTGCCCTTCTGGTCTGATGATTGCACGAAAAATACACTCGCCATTTGGGTGGGTTGAGACGAAGCCATGGCTTGTCTTGAAGCAGATTGATTAATAGACAATTGGCTCACTTGTTTCACAACTGAATCCACAGGTTTGGCACTTGTACAACCCACAATGCCATCAGCATGTGGTCCAGGCTTGATCTTGGGATCAAAACTAGAACGCAGAGCGTTAGGTATGATCTCATACAAGAGTTCGGATTGAGCATATATCAAATACAACTCCCGTGACCTAAAGATTGCTTGTTCCTTGTTTTGGACTCTGGATTTAGAAACATCCTTTGCGATGTAAGGTAACAACGATTTGAGGAACCAATCAAGGAGAAATTCTGGTGGTATAAAGGCTTTAATCAATCTCTTCCATCTATGCCACTTTTGAATATGATCTGAGATATGTATGGCTTTGTCTTGTTGCAATGTCGACAAGAGCTTTGTACCAACGTCGTAACGCATGGGTAGTTGAAAGTGATTAAGGAAAGTCATGGAAAGGTCATCGAACAAAACGAATTCCCCCCTTGGTAACTCTATATACCATTTCACTGCAGGTCTGGTGAGGGTGTGTTGAAATAGCCTTAAATGGATTGGGTTGTCATGTAAGGAATTGGAAGAGCACCAAAGGTGAAAAGTAGTGACATGTTCACTAGGATCTTCTCCTGCTTTTCCCTTGAACTTGGGAATGTCTGAGGGAAGCTTGTTAGGGACAACCGGCCAAGTTGGTCATGAGATACTGGATCGTTCATAAGTCTCAATAAGTCAAGTAAGTTCAACGTTGCGAGGAAAGGGAGCCTAGGTTGAGCCGGTATATGCCACGCTCCCTGATAGTTCTGTTTCATATAAGGCTGATTACTATAAATACCATGGCCTTGGCCATAATATCCTCCTCCCATTTGACCCATGTAGGGCTGCATGAAAGTATTATGATGCGGTGTACCTTCACTATGCGGTGCTACAAAGCCATAATTAGAGGAGTAAGTAGGTTGTTGATACCCGTACCCATAGGGTTGATCGTTCTGTCCATACTGTGGTCCATAAGACTATCCATGAGAAGCTCCATAAGGTGTCCCATGGGATGTCCCATGAGAAGCTCCATAGTTAGGGATATGGGGAATTCCTTGTGATGGACCATGAGATGATCCAGAAACATGAATATGACCTCCCGAGACAACAGGAGGTACTTGAATCTGAGATACTACCGTGCGAGCAGTCGTAGTATCAACATGGCTAGTAGCGATATTCTGGCTCGAAGGACCATGCAAATGAGAGGGAGGAAGGGTTATCAAAAATGCATTCAAAGGAGTAGGGTTTGAGGACGAAGGGACATGTGAAGGGATGTAAGAGGTGTTCCCTATGGTCTCGGTTCTGGTATTTGCATATGACTACTAACACTAGGTCTAGGACGGATATGTGAGGTAGCTTCCACCACCGGGATGGAAGGTGTAATGTTACTAGTGCTCCCAAATCTCTCTGCATGGAAAGGAATAGGAGTGCCCCAATGCATAGTGCTAGGTTCAATTTCTGACTGGGCATGATGTGCTGAATCGTGTGCAGGGATATCAGGCATGTCATAACGGATATAACTAGTGCTTGTGGGTTCATGATGAGTCTTGTCACCTGGTAACCAATACCGGTGACCTGTGAATGAGGGATCATAACCAGAATGTGAAGGTATTTCTGGTGAAGGATCATATACAGGAGTAGAATCTACATCCCCAACCTCATGAGGTGGAGAAGACATCTCAGGAATCTCATCCTTGTGATCTCCCATCGTGTGTGAATCAATGTGACAAGTAGTCCACTTGGACTATCTATTTCTCTCTCCCAAAGAAGGAGGAGACGTGGAAGGCGGAAGTCCTGCTAAATGACAAGAACGGTGAAGTGCCGCGCTCGAATCCACAATGAATCAAAAAATGAAAAAGAGTCTATCTAATTACGCAAACCCTAGGAAAACTAATGTGCACAGAGCATACACCTATACAATGTAAATCCAAATCACAAGAAAACATGGGTAGGGTATGTGAGCTCCTGAATGAAGCAGGTATGTATCTCCTAGGAGAGGCTTGAGACTCCCATACACAATAAGCAGAGGTTCGTAACCAATTATAATGGCCCTCAGCTTCAACGCATATAGCGAGTGTGTTTTCCGACCCCTACCTAGCCATGACACCAGTAGAATAACCTCTGCGAAGTACCCCATCGATAACCTAGGTAAGGCAACTAAGGTCACCTGAATATAATCAATGCTCAGGCAGACAGTCGCAGGAGGGATTGACCGTATGGGTAGGGTATAAAATCCTGAAACTCTCTAAAGAGCCCCCAGATATGAATACAATACTATAAATATCTCCGGTGCTACTCAGTTATGACCAGGGGTCATCCCAATCAATAACCACTCACACTACCTCGTGCTTAACTCCCTTGTAAGAGGAGGATCCTAAGAAACACTAATTATATAAAGGAATTTCACACTCTCACCTGGACAGACACATAAATGTTTTTTTTAGTTGTCTTGGAGAATTTACTCACAATGAACTATTCCAAGACCCTAAAACCTAATCTTGTTGGTGCACCCTATAAAAGAAAAGAGTGTAATTCATTTTATTATGCGTTGATTTTAATTGGCTTATTACTCAAAAGGGAAAATGGTCGTGCAACTAATGATGTTATGATGCAACAAGAAGTAAAATGCACACCTAACAATCAATGCAAATGCACTATGTCGAATGAAAAATGGGGTATGCTACTACGTGAAGTGCAAAAATTTTCCTTCAAATGAAGATGCAATCATTCCTATAGGAAAATCTCACTAATACTTCTCTAAGAAAACCTAATGCAAGTACCAAGCAAAATGTAAAATGTAACAATGCATAATGATGCAAAAAGAAAATGTTTTTGTATTTTTTTGAATTAAAATGAGATAATAAAGAAAAAGTATGACTCTACAACCCCTAGACTCTGGAAGCACTATCAGACAACACCCAAGAAAAGCACTAAGGTAAAAGAGACCTAATGCACTAATCTCAAAACAAAAAATAGAAAATGAAATGACAAGAACATTTTCAAAAAATTCAAACTAAAAAGCATCTCTGGTCAGAAACAGGGGTGTATACAGACTCCAAAAGCATCCAAGAAGACTCAGCAATTATCCAAACACACCCAGCAACACTTAATCTTCCCCCAAAAGGAAAAACTCAGGGCATACACGACTGTGTGCAGAAAACTCGCGTATATACATGGATATCCCAGTAAAAACCACTTGTACACGCGACTGTCAAGACAAAACTCGCGTACAGGAAGAAAAAGAGATAAAAAAAAGGTAAACAGACAAGCTGAGACAAAATTTACTCCTATCAGACACTACTAGGCCCCAGAACTGACTCAGAAGTAGAGAAATTAGAGCAATTCAAGAACATTGAATGCCGATCAAACCCGCAAAGGAAATGACTAGGAACTCCCCAGTATGGTCACCAATTCTGTTACAGAGAAAACTTCCTATGGCTTGGGGTATCAAAATAGACAGAGTAACCGTAGAAATCAATATTTTCCCATATGCAAGAGAAACGAAACATCTAACACTAAAGGATCTCGAAACATACCTTATCCCGGATGGTTGATTTAGATCCTCATTGAGCTTTTCCACTCTCACTTGTATTAGCAATTTTCTCTCTCAACATTCAACAAACAGATAAGTATGCTATATAATGGTGTTAGACCTACTCTAGCATATATAATCAATAACATATAAGAATTTAAAAGCATCCATGGATTCTATATTCATTTAAATACACATTATTGGACAGGAAAAGATATTTCTATTAATATAAATCAGAGATTACAATAGTGACAACCTTTGTCGGCACGTCAGCGAACAGCCTGGGCCTCCACCACTTCAATCCTCCATCTATCGATAGCAAGCTCAAAAGCAAAGGAAAGATTTGGAAAAACACAAAGTGCTCCAAGGGACAAAGGGATGTAGACTCAAGTATAAGCTCCGACAACAATGGACAGTAGTTTTCTTTCTCTTCAATTCCTCCCCTTTCAATGTATCCAAAGGGTTCCTTTTATAGTACTCCAATGGGGTAATGGAAGGTCAAATCTGAGTGATATCAAGGCATATGGAAGGACAAGAGACAAGTGACTCAGATCCACATCAAGGAAAACTCCAAAACTATTTGTCCTTTTGCACACATCCCGATGCACGCGGGTTTGAGGGTCATTTCCATGTATGTACACGAGAATAGGTTTAAAAGTTGCGTATGACAAATAATGCATGTTTTTAGGGATGATCTTGGAAACATCAAAGGTACAAAAATGGTCCATGGGGTCCAAAGAGTCTGCAGAGGGACAGGGAAGGCCATAAATGTGTGATGGTGTGGTAAAATCAGCTGTAACACATGTCATTCATCTAATTTAGAAACTGCATCCTTCTTAGGCCTAGAGTCTCTGTTTTCCCTATGACATATTTTCCTAGCTTCCCTGCTTTTGTGCGTGAACTCAAAAAGGAAAACTACACCCTCCTTTGGTATGATGTTTCCTTATTTTCATTATGACAAATTTTTATGCCTTCTGCTTTTGTCACTGCACTCCTAAAGGGAAACTGCACGCTCCTTTGGTCTAATGTTTCCTTTTTAGATTTGACTGCTTTTGGCACTTTCCTTATTCCTCTAACTACTTGTTTTTTTCATTCTCTTGTCACTTTCTAAATCTCATTTTTGCCAAGTTGGCTTTCCAATCACGCCCTCGTGACATGGAAAACTCAATTCCACATATTATTTTGACAATAATTAATTAATTAATGAAATAAAACTAAGTATAAGATTCATAAATAATATTTGGACAAAATTCCGTAGGTGAGGTAATTAATGCATCTTTTGACCCCCAAGGTGTTGGAAAAAATCAACACTTTTATGTCCAAAAATATGGGGACATGGAATATGGTATGGATCTGAATCAACTGAAAGGTGATCATTAATACTGCAGTCATCAGATGTGGATTGAATGGTTTGATAAATTGCTTCAAAGGGATTTAAAGATATCGAATAATCAATTGATTTTCCTTTTAAAATATTATCATGACTTGTAGAGATCATGTTAAAATACGCAACCTGCGAAGGAGGAGTGGGTATTTTTAACGAAAAGGATCCCATAAGTGAAGAGTCCTTGAGAATTCCTACCCCAATGTTATGATATTACGGGACTGATGATGCTAAAAGAGGAACATTATTCGTAGAGATGAAATTAGTAACTGGAGAGCAAAAATATAGTTGATTGGTGGTGACAATCATTCCTTGGTATGGAAAATGGACCATATGAAAAACAAATGACGCAACTACATGCATATCATAGAACCAATTTCTTCCTAGGAGAATATTATAATCCAAGTGTGTATCAATAACTTCGATGTGAGTGGACAAAAATTTACCCCCTAATTCTATTGACAAGGGTGACAATAATCCATAAGGTTGGAAACCACGACCAACAAAATCCTTCAATGTATTAGGTGAACAATTGATTTTAGGAGAACCAATGGCTTGCCAACGATATAGAGACATGGTCAAAGTAGAGGCACCTTTGTCCAAAATGGTACGATGGACCTTTTTTCCATTAAATTTCATAGATAATTGGAAAGCTAGTTAGTGAGAAATTCTTGACTTAAAATATTCCATCTTAAAATTGATGACATTGGAATTTTCCGGATCCATAGTGCCAATCACTAACAACCGGTTTTTTATTTGCATTGGACATGTTTGGAGTACTTCGAGAATGGACATAGCGCAAGGTGCTTGAGCCAAATCTTAGATAAAATTATAATTTTGGGTAGCACGCTGTTGGGTAAAATATCATCTTGATTAATTCACCTAATATTTAATTATCGACCGGGGTTGGTAGGCTTAGAGTTGACACAAAATATATGCGAAGGTAGAGTGGTTCCTAGGGTATTTTGGTAATACTTTAACAAACAAAAGATCGAAAGATCTTTCAAAATGAAAAATAGAGTCAAAATCCTAAGAATTCAACTATCAGGATCATTGAACAGAGTACTGAACCAGAGTGGTATCAAGTTATACTACTCTACTCTATAAAAAACTACTAAAACATAAAGATATAGGCAATTCTATGACAATGAACTATTCTCTACAAGAAAATCTATTTTAGTGCTAAACAACTTTTAAATGTTGACTGCACAAAGAAGGATTTACAACAACTAGATATGCTTTCTAAAAACTATAGGTGCAACTGACAAATGTACATAATGGTTTAAACTAACTATCTAGTTCCATTCTCCTTGGTTATTTTGAGGATAAGGGTTCACTGTGATTGGAACAGGAGTAGGAGAAGTGTCAAAGTGACTTTCAAAAGAAGTGAAAAAACTAAAGGGAATCAAATCTGACTTAACCTCTACAAAGATATGTAGACTAGGAAATGTCCAATTGCAAGAAATAGTAAACATGATGATTTATAAACAAATAAATCCTACTTCCAAAAGATAGAACAATACTACAAGAGGGTAGACATAACTTATAGGTATAAAACTTCTAAAGATGATTTTAAATTCTATTCTATAGGTTTCTTCAATAACTACATAATGTAAAGAAAAATCCTTTGTGCTATGAACAATTTACAAGGTATTAATCTATTAATGCATCTAACCCTAAATTTCACATGCAAAGAGATTAATCAAATCAAACCAAAGATATAATTACAAGGTAATGCAATAGACCAAAACACATGACAGAATTCTTAAACATGAGGTGAAAAGAAAGAAGAAAGAAGAATAATACTTAACACGTATTATAAATAATCTCATCTAAGGCTCTTAAGAAGAAACACAACCATTGACTAACTACCATTATCAAAGCAGAATAAAAAAACGAAAGAAACAAGCTCAGAACAAATTAAAAATGCCCAAGGATGAATGGAAGGCTGGATAAGAGACTGGAGCACAGGTCTGAATAACAGGTTGTCTAATTGACATTCTGCAAATAAAAAACACTAAAATGTCAAGAAATAATTAATCTAAATGATTTTAAGGTCATCTTACTCATGCATATGACAATGAAATATAAAGAGCAATAGTTAAATCTACTTCGTAACTGAATTCATTTTGTAAAATAACTTAAATTCAATTCTATAAAATAACTTAAATTCAATTCATAATTTAAAACATTTATACCTATTGCAATATTGAATAAACTGAAATGTAATTAAATAAATTCATAATCAAATGGGAAAGGACATAATTAAATCTACTGTAATTGAATCCTACAACATAAAAACAATTTATCCTATCAGCATAAAACCAAACAATAAACTAGAAATGCTTTAAAAAGGAAATTTCAAACTAACTAATACACAACCGATTGCTTAACTTATAAAACAAAACTACATTAACAATAGAATACCAGAGTATAATCTATGCTTATAAGAAGCAAATAACATGAACTATTACAATAACTAGTTTGCATAAACAAATCACAAACAAACTATGCTAATTGGAAAAAGGTGAAGAGAGGAAATACACATAAATAGAAATCTTTGGTTGAGGAGGGGCCCTCCCAACAATCAGAGTGATAAATTTCTCATGCTACTTAAGACATGATCATGTACAACATAAGTGGAACTTCCATTAAAGTAAAGAAAAGTGGTATAGAGTTTCTGGAACTGACTGATTACATGTATCAACTAAAAACTATTTATCAACTCCTTTCTTGCATAACAATGTTTGTATATATAGTGTTTTACCAAGGGAGAGCAAGTCGACCCTTTCAGTGGTCGAATGCTCTTAAGATAAATAATCTATTATGACAGGTAATTGAATGAATAACCAGCACATGACACTTTCCTCCTATTTCGCGAGATGGTTCTTCTATGGTGCGTGATTTGGCATACAAGATCTACTTTAGCATGACCGACATCAAGGTGTCATGCAGAGGCATCATACGAGTGATCTTCCAGAAGGGTGCTTATGCTATTACTCTAGCCCATGGAAAACAAGCAGTTTACTGGTCATTCCATACTTGAATGCTTAGGAATCTATTAGTACCAACACGCAATTAGCTCGACGGATTGAATGCTGAGCTGTGCAGTGAGATGGATATGCTCTACATGTATCTAGAATGGATGCATGGTATCTTCGTTGGCTCCCTGAAAACTAATATCTGCAATAATGATTTCATATATTAGCATATAATCAAATATCATCGAATTTAACCTATAAAACCGTGAAATAATGGAAATAAATCATAACTTGCATAAACCCAAAATATAATCATACCTGGTGCTGAATAACAAACTGTATGATGGAAAATATGCCAAAAGGTGACAAAACATATGTCAAAACATGTAAATTATTATCCAAAAATGATGACAAAATGAGGGTCAACATTCCCCCAAACCAAAGGAATTCCAGGTCCCACTGGTCAAAATGAAAAATGACATTAGGAAGAAGGTAGAGTTGAGTTAGCAGCTGCCTTCGACGTTGATGAAGTAGGTAATTTAAATCTTAGTCTCTTGGCCTGTGCTTTTCGAAGAGCATGCCTTTCTTGTTGAGTCCTTTGTGACAAATTGACGACCTTGTGGAGTTACTCAATTTTTTTGACCTGCAACCGCAACTCCTTGTTCTCATCTTGAAGCTCTGCATTCAACTTGACATATCCTTCATTTCGCTTTGTTGATTGAGCCAATTCTCGAGTTAACTAATCTATTGTTGGTTGATGTGGCATAGATGGCTCTGCAGGCCGCTTAAGATCTTTTGGAGGACTCATCTCCTCGGATGGTACTTCAAGATAAACAGTCAGAATTTTTATTTCAGGACCCAAATCCTTAACAAGCGTAGAAACAATCTCATGAACAGGTGCATGGATGGTCTCATGATCATCATTTTCAAGCATTTCATCTGAAACGCTAGATAGGGCGATCAGAGAGGTAATGTCAGGTTTTATTGATTTGGTCACACTGTATGCAGGACTTGTCTGTATAATGTGCTGAACCATAGATTGAACAAACTTTTATTTTTGATCCCTAGTGCGAGGTCGTAATAGGGGTATAAATTCAGCAGATACAGGGGTAGAGTGAGTGGACATAATATCCTCCGATGTGTCATCATTGAGATGAACGAAATGGGGGATTTTCTTTTCTAATGACAGGGATGGACTGGATTCTTGGCGATGGATATGTCAAGGGAACTTTTTGATATTCAAATGGGGGTTAAGGACTTTGAATACGAAGGTATCCCAGGGTTTATTTCTCTCTTTAAGCTGGTCTAAAATTAAGAGCTTAATCAAATTGTGATGGTATAGGATGCCCTTAGGGTTAACATTATTCTTTCTAACCTGGTTTGACATCTTTTCCAGGCTCCTAAGAAAAAAGAAAGGGAAATTGAGACATTTTTTATCAACAAAATGAGCTAACAAATGAATATGACAAGACTTAAAGACGCTAAACTTACCTTCACAAGTAATCAAATGGATGATGACCGTCAACGGATTAAGGTACTCAGGTTTGATCCAACTACGATGAAATCCCTTTCTGCCCATCACATGCCGAAACTTAGGTTTAAGGGCTAAGTTACTAGATTCCCGTGGAACAAACCAATGCTTGTTCCATCTATCGCCTTCTCGTGGAAGCTTGGTTGTGTACGCAATTTATTTCTCAATGACTGGGAAAACAATATGGTCAACCCTTGCCTTCTTCCCATCGAAGCCCATCGCAAAAAGTAGTGAGATTTCCTCATTGTACCCTTGCAGCAGATGCAGGAACGGGTTCCAACCAGCATGGAAAAATACTTCTTGACATTCTTTGAAATCTGGCAACTTGAATAAGTCTTGGTAGCTCTCAGGTTCGAAACGGTTTGGCATGGTTAAGCAAAAACTAGGATATAGAGTCTACAGAGTATGGAGGAAAGGTGACTAACACACTCTATGATAGTAACAGTCAGTGAAAATGATGGAATGGGAGAATATTCGCACAGTGTTGATTTAAAACGTGCCACATTCAACCTACCAAATGATCATGCAAACAACTCGGTATGTTTAGACGATCGTGCCATTATGGCAATCTTTGAAACGTGTGCCGTCAAAAATGCGTAATTTCATGAGTTTCTAAAGGTTAGTTAGTTCAACCATGTCCAAAGTAAACTTTGGACAAGTTGAACATTTAACTTAATATGGATGCATAACCATATTCATAACCATAGCCTTGATTTAACAAGAGGGTCAACTTATCTGATAGCTTTTTCATGCGAGTGGATAATAGGATGGGGGTGATGGAAGTGTAAGGATGACTAGAAAGTACCCTACGGTCAAATCACACCCATATAGAGGTAAGACGAAATATTATTATATCTAAACCGTACTACATCATGGATCGATATTAGTTATAATTCCCTTGTGGATGTGACTCTAAAAGTGATGATTTGTCTCGGCCAATTTTTTTTTTCCCAAACGAAAAACTAAGATAACATTTAACCATAGGTGCTGAAATATCATAGTTTTTATTTAGATAATCATTTGGATTTTCATTCATACCGGCATTCGACCCTTCATATGATCATTCATATCAATTCTGTAAAAATGAACTTTGCTGGATCAGACTGCTGCTAATCAGGGATTTTCCTAGGCTTCCATTCCACAAGGAAATCATATGGGACAATTCTCTTGATCTTTTAATTGTGCTCTCCCTTTTTCATCCAGGATTTTCTGACCAGATTCGATGTTTGCATTCTCCTGCAAATACTTTGTCATTTGGAAAAGAAAAATGAGTCTTTTATAACTAACTTAGAAAAATAAAGACAGACAGTCTAATCCTCCCCCAAACCAAAGGTATGGCATGTCCTCAAGCCATACTAGAAAACTAAGTAATTTCAAAAGTAATAAAAGTTCAATCATGCTGTTGTGATTTTTGCAAGAAAAAGATTAACTAATAAATGGAAATGATTTAGATATATACATTTATAAAAAATAATAGTGCTCAGATATGTAGATATATAAATTTATCATTTATCATGTGATGAGAATATAATTGAAAATGCCATAGGAAAAACTAGTCATCCATGCCTCATTGTAAATATATCTTATCATCTAAGGAATTTTTGAGCTTATCCTCGAGTTTGTGGGATTTTACAGCTATGGGTCCCATTTCTAGGACAATTATATCCTAGGTATTGATTTAATTTAGACTGTCGGATCGAAGGCCAACTTACGGTCATTCTCTAATGGCATAATTAAACAATAGGCATAAACATGCTTATTCATAAATTCTAAACAATTTTCTTTAAATTATTAGTGTTCTACGAACCATGTGCATAGTGGTGCATTAACCAGATCTCTTTTACCTGATATTGCCCCACTGCCAGCAGGCATGTTTAGTACCCCGACGGGTTTATATTGGTACCATGCAAGCATAGCCCCGCTTCCAGCAGGCTTGTTTAGTACCCCGGCGGGTTTACTTGCATTTATCGAACTTCCTTGTTTTAAGTTGTTACTTAGCATTGACCCACTGCCAGCAAGACTGTTTAGTACCCCAACGGGTTTTCCTTGTAGAAATATTTTGAGTATATGGAATTCGATTGGTACTAGAGCATGCTAAGCCCTGCTAAACACATAATTCATGTTATAAATGTTTTTCATAAAATGGCATTAACTATAGATCATGTCAAAAGAGAATAACTTAAAGGTGTTTGGTCTCTTAGTCTATCTTCCTTATAAAGGATAATGTTCCCCACAAGTAGACATTCCAATTACCCTGGAGTATCCTCAAAAATATTTAAGAGTCAAGTTTTGATAACGAGTAGAGAATGAACTAGTAGTCCATAGGTGTGAAAATTCTGGAGACCATGATGATTAAAGTAAGTTTTTCGAGCAACTATTCAAATAATCGAAAATGTACAGGTATGAATCAAGACACCATATATAAAGCATAACAAAATCATAGAATAAGTGATTTGAAAATGATATACAAGAATTCTAAAACCTCAAAGTTAAGAGCACTTTATTTTTTCGATAATGTCTCATGAGCTGCTTAAAAAGAATAGAAAGAACCATTTATAACCAAACTCCAAAACCACTTGTTAGATGATTTATTTTATTCTTGAAAATATAGAAAAAGAGTCCCCTGTAAACAAATTACTAGGAATGAGTCTTATTTATTCAAAGAAATACACACATATTTACATATATACAAGTGATGGTAACCCACCATATTTTTAAGGATCAGGAGGAGGAAGCCTGTTTTTGGAGAGGGAAGTTCAGCAATTACCTCTATATTGGTAGGACTCACCTTGATCCCTTGGGGAAAAACATGATGCCCTATACTAATGTGACATGCAGAGGTTTTGTTTAATGGACATTCCTATTGGGAATGTTTAGTTTCAGATATTGAACAAAATTTGCTCTTCGCTGCTCATTCTTCTCCTTGTTTCTTCATGTAAGTTTGGTTTCTAAAGTGAGTATACCTAGAAGGTTTATTTCGAGGTGAGAATGGGGCGTCCCAACATTCTTTTCCAGAAGAGATATTCCTTCGATCAACCATTCTCTTATTAGGTCTTATAGGGATAGTAGATCCTACTGTGAATGCTTCAATTTGTGGGGTTACTATGTTTATTGAGTTGCAAAAGAGAGCTTTCAACTAGGCAGGATTAACAAAATAAGTTCATCTCCTCTACTAATAAAAAGTTGTATCATTTAGTTTTGTGACTTATTTGAAGGTTTAAAGCTTCCCAATGGTTATTCCCTTTGAAATTCGTCAAGAATGAGGCCCTTGGGACCTCCTGCCAAGATCTCTTCTCTTTCTATGGCTTTCCCTGTAAGATCTCCCGAAAGAGTCTCTTTATGTTTCCAACAAAACTACTTCCTATAGGTGTTTTTTTTCGATGCCTTTCCGTTGAGTTGATGGTTGGGGTTTTATGTCCCCCTTAAAAATTTAATAAGAATCTTAACAAAATTATACTATCTTAATGAATCTAACGTGAGAATTTCTAGATTTGTTAAAAAAAACTAAAGGGAAACCTATGCTACTACTACTACTGGGTTTGGGGGAACCTATTATAATAGATGCACAGGTTCTTACCTCTCATCTTACCGCTTCCCCGCCACTAGCCTATATCTATTCTACCTTACAGAACAACTCCCTGGCAACGGTGCCAAAATGTTGGGTAAAATATTGTCTTGATTAATTCACCTAATATTTAATTATCGACCGGGGTTGGTAGGCATAGAGTTGACAAAAAATATATGCAAAGGTAGAGGGGTTCCTAGGGTATCATGGTAATACTTTAACAAACAAAATATCAAAATATATTTCAAAACGAAAATATTAGTCAAACTCCTAAGAATTCAACTATCATGATAATTGAACAGAGTACTAGACTAGAGTGGTATCAAGTTATACTACTCTACTCTATAAACAATTACTAAAAGATAAAGATATAGACAATGTTATGAGAATGAACTATTCTCTATAAGAAAATCTATTTTACTACTAAACAACTTTTAAAGACTGACTGCACAAAGAAGGATTTACAACAACTAGATATGCTTTCTAAAAACTATATGTGCAACTGACAAATGTACATAATGGTTTAAACTAACTATCTAGTTCCATTCTCCTTGGTTATTTTGAGGATAAGGGTTCACTGTGATTGGAACAGGAGTAGGAGAAGTGTCAAAGTGAATTTCAAAAGAAGTGAAGAAACTAAAGGGAATCAAATCTAACTTAACCTCTACAAAGATATGTAGACTAAGAAACGTCCAATTGCAAGCAATAGTAAACATGATGATTTATAAACAAATAACTCCTACTTGCAAAAGATAGAACAATACTACAAGAGGGTAGACATAACTTATAGGTATAAAACTTCTAAAGATGATTTTAAATTCTATTCTATAGGTTTCTTCAATAACTACATAATGGAAAGAACAAGCCTTATTGCTATGAACAATTTACAAGGTATTAATCTATTAATGCATCTAACCCTAAAATTCACATGCGAAGAGATAAATAAAATCAAACCAAAGATATAATTACAAGGTAATGCAATAGACCAAAACATATGACATAATTCTTAAACATGAGGTGAAAACAAAGAAGAAAGAAGAATAAGACATAAAAAGTATTCTAAATAATATCATATAAGGCTCTTAAGAAGAAACACAACCATTGAATAACTACCATTATCAAAGCAGAATAAAAAAACTAAAGAAACAAGATAAAAAAAGATTAAAAATTCTCAGGGCTGAATGGAAGGCTGGATAACAGATTGGAGCACAGGTCTGGATAACAGGCACAACAGGCTGTCTGAATGACAGACTGCATATTAAAAGGACTAAAATGTCAAGAAATAATTATTCTAAATAATTTTAAGGTTAGTTGACTCATGCATATGACAACGAAATATAAAGAGAAAGAATTAAATCTACTTAGTAACTAAATTCATTCTATAAAATAACTTAAATTCAATTCATAATTTAAAAAATTATTACCTATTGCAATATTGAATAAATTGAAATGCAATTAAGTAAATTCATAATGAAATGGAAAAGGACAGAATTAAATCTACTGTAATTGAATCCTACAACATCAAAGCAATTTATCCTATCAGCATAAAACCAAACAATAAACTAGAAATGCTTTAAAAACGAAATTGCAAACTAACTAATACACAACCGGTTGGTTAACTTATAAAATAAAACTACATTAACAGCAGAATACCAGAGTATAATCTATGCTTATAAGAAGCAAATAACATGAACTATTATAGTAAGCACTTTGCATAAACAAATAACAAACAAACTATGCTAATTGCAAAAAGGGGAAGAGCGAAAATACACAGATATAGAAAGCTTTGGTTGATGAGGGGCCCTCCCAACAATCAGAGTGATAACTTGCTCACGCTACTTAAGACACGATCAGGCACAACATAAGCAGAACTTCCATTAAAGTAAAGAAAAGTGTTACATAGTTTCTGGAACTAACTGATTACATGTATCAACTAAAAAATATTTATCAACTCCTTTCTCGCATAGCAACATTTGTATATATAGTGTTTTAAAAAGGGAGAACAAGTCAACCCTTTTGGTGGTCGACTTCTCTTAAGATAAATCATCAATTATGACATGTAATTGAACAAATAACCAACACATGACATTTTCCTCCTACTTCACGAGATGGTTCTTCTATGGCGTGTCATGTGGCATACAAGATCTACTTCAACGTGACCGACGTCAAGGTGTCATGCAGAGGCATCATACGGGGGATATTCTAGAAGGGTGTTCGTGCTATTACTCTGGAGCATGGACAACAAGCACTTTACAGGCCGTTCCATACTTGAATGCTTAGGAATCTATCAGGACCAGTGAGCGATTAACTCAGAGGACTAAATGATGAGCTGTGCAATGAGTTGGATATGCTCTATGCGTATCTAGAATGGATGCATGGTCTGTTCATTGGCTCCTTGAAAACTAAGATTTGCAATAACAATTTTGTATATTAGCATATAATCAAATATCATCAAATTTATCCTATAAAACCGTGAAATAATGGAAATAAATCATAACTTGCATAAACCCAAAATATAATTGTACATGCTACTGAATAACAAACTGTATGATGGAAAATATGCCAAAAGGTGACACAACATATGTCAAAACATGTAAGTTATTAGCAAAAAACGATGACAAAAAAAGGGTCAACACACACGCACTAGGATTAAATACCCAATTTCGAATATTACTCTTAGTTGGTAGTAAAATAGTGTCAGAAATAGGTTTCTCAATTTGAAGACCATTAGTAGCAAGAGGAGAGAAAGGGGAATTTTTATCAATCAAAATGGCATTAATCTTTTTCTCTTGAGGTATTTCATAACTTTGTGATCAGGTTATGATGTGAACCATTTCATTAGACATCATATTGAATTCTTCAATGGAAGAAGAGAAAGGTCCATGCAAGGATTAATGATCAATCAATTTCTCACTACAACAAATTTGAATTTAAGAGGGGGGGTGTCTTCCACCTCCAAAAGTCACTTTTTTGGGCGATTTTGGATTTGGAGGTGGTATTTACAAAACCAACCCTAATAGCACCAATGCTAAAAGTTTTGACTTTTAGGGGCAGTTTTGGAAGAGATCATAAACGCCCCTAAAAGTGACTTTTGGAGGCGGTTCTAAACCCCTCCTCTCAAAAAGTGAATTTTGGAGGCGGTTTTAAACCCCCCCCNATTACACACCTTTGTGGGAGGTTATGAATCCCCCTCATAGGTACCTATGGGGGCGGTTTCAAATCTCCCCATAGGTTCTACAAGGGAGGTTCTAAACCCCCCCTAAAACTCCATCTTACTAACCTTTGGGGGTGGTCTTAACAACCCCCTCCCCCCCAAATAACACTGACGCTAAAAGTGACTTTTGGAGGTTGTTCATAACCCCCCTAGAAGTATTTATTACAAAAATTTGGGGGCGATTATAAAAACCCCTTGTAGGTACCTACAGAGGCAATTCAAAACCCCTCCTAAAAGTATGTATTACAAAAATTTGGGGGCAGTTATAAAACCCTCTCGTAGGTACCTATGGAGGCGGTTCAAAACTCCCCCTAAAACTCTTTACAAACCTTTGGGGGTGGTTATAAACCCCCCTCGTAGGTACCTACAATGGAGGTTTGAAACCCCCCCTAAAACTCTTTACAAACCTTTGGGGGTGGTTATAAACCCCCCTCGTAGGTACCTACAACGATGGTTTGAAACCCCCCCTAAAAGTGTTTACGAACCTTTGGGGAAAGTTATGAACACCCCTCATATAAACTTACAGGGGGGGGGGGGGGTTGAACCCCCCTCATTGTAACATAGAAGGGAAATTTTGAACCCCACTCATAGTGACATATGAAGTCAGTTTAGAACCCCCCTCGTAGCGACAATAAATCATAATAAAATATATTTTATTAAAAATATCAATATTGAAATATCATTAGGGAACGAAGGAATCAAACCTTCAACCTCCTTCTTGTAAAGAAGGCACTCTTCCATTGAGATAGAACCCTTCAAGAATTAGGGAGAGGGGCAATATTAACACCAAGATTGCATCATTTGTGTTGACACAAACCCAGTCAACAAAACCTAGTTGGCAGGTGTTCTACTCTGTCGACCCTCAGACCATCGTGATCTCCCTAAGTACCAGCCCAAACAAGTTTTACCCTGTCCAGAAACACCCACGGAGCGGATGAGGTCTCACCTGAGGCGTTCGAGGGAGAGTTGTAAGAACCAAGTTTCTATAGAGTGAGAGAATAATATGTGCATCTACCTATTTACTTAGCTATGCATGATATGAACATATATGATTCCTCATTGGCATTCATAGAAACATTCATCATTATTATTAAACAGATCGCATCATTTAATCATAATAGTAATCAACATTCCACTACGCAAAATAGATCTAACAAGATGATATAATTTGAGACAAGGAAACATTGCATCATAGATCCATGTTGTAGAGTCAATTTATAGTAATCATTGGGTCGTAGAAAAATAGTAGACAATAAAACATAGCAATTCAGATCAACTTCCGCCTTGTCATATTACTTCCACAACAAAACAACAGGTTCTTTAAAACCTTTCACAAATCACCAAGTGCTCTCTAATTGTTCTCTCCCAGATCTCTGTATTCAACACTTGTACTTGTACTTCTATTTATAGGCCTGCACCTTTACATTCAAGGTCCACTTGGACGACTTCCTATCTAACTCTTAACTGAATCTACAAAATCATGACCAATATTCGCAAAATATGGTCCAAAGTACAAGAAGGTGACATAAATTATACAAGATATTCTATTCTCTGCCTTGTGCGCAAATATTCCTCTTGCGCAGTGTCTTCTGAGCTTGCGCAACTAATGTATCCAAAACCATTACCAACAATTTGTAATTCTAATAAAATACTAATAATCTCAACATTGTTTATGACTCAAGAGAACTAAGAAAGTAGTCTGAATGGCTCTGACCTTTGTTAGATATATGCTAACCACTTCAAATCCTATGGCTCTGACCTTCTTTAGATATATTCTAACCACTTCAAATCTATGATGTAATCAAGATAATGCAGATGTTTCTAATGGCTCTAACCTTCTTGCATCTACATTTGTTTCCATGTTTTCTAGAAATGCATTAGCAACAAAAAGTTTTTTTTTTCTTTTTTCTGTTTTCTTCTCAACTAGCCATATACCTTAAGTAGACATGCTTGTTTAGAGCACCTATGAAATTCATAAAGAGACTTGGTTAAGAGAAAACTATAAAAATATTACAAGGAAGCAAAGAGAAATAGACCATAAGCGTGGGAAAACAAATTAAGAACATTAATTCTATAACAATACTTTTTTGAAATAGTAAAAACCAAATTTAGACATGCGCAATAACATAAGCAAGTTGGAAACATATATGTTATGCTATAGCTTTATGAAATTCTATTTTTCGTCTCCGTCTATGTATCTATCTAGTAGGACGAATATGATCTATGCATTGATCTTTGATATTCTAACCACTAGCACCGATCCGATCTTGCAACAAGTTTCTTTCCAACAAGAAAGAAACATGCTTTGACCATTGATCCATTTTCCTAAACCATGTCAAAGAAAGATGAAAAAATACATAGTATTTATATACTATGTACTATTGTAAATGCATACATTGAAAAACCTAGGACACCTCATCAACAAGAAAAACTTTTGTTGAATTTTCCTATACTATGGAAGAGTGAATGCACAATGAAAATCCAAAATCAAGTAAGAATGGATTCTTTTCATAAATAAGGTTGTATTTCCATCACTTTGAAGAATGAAACTCATGAGAAAATAAAAAAGACTTGGCACGAGTAAGAAAAGTGGAGTTTTATAAATGAAATGTTGAATCATTGGGTTGCAAAAGGATTATGAACACATGTAGTTGCAATATGCAATTGCTTTTAGGCAAGGAAAATTTACACCAACCAGAGAAAAAATCAATAACGAGGAAAAACATGTAATACTTTGAAAGTACATTCACCAATATCTAGGCATTTATTGAAATCATCACAAAGTTTTAAATGAAATATAGACACAAATGCTCTCCATGGACTTGGCAATTTTAAATCCATGTTTATGTCCCCAAACATGTGGAAGGGGCATTGATGACAGAGCAAAACTGCAATAGATTACGGCCACTGCTTGTTGCAATGGATACAAGGTTTTATTTTTTAGTTGATAGAAATATTACAATAGGAATTTTCGTAATGTTGATTTTAGGCCAGTGTAAAAACAACCAACCATGATACACCAAACAAAATTCCCAGGAGTTACATTTACATAATTAACATTGAACTACAAATAGATATTCAACCAAATCTAGGGAAAAGTTTTGTCAGATTATTAGAACTTTGATTTGCTAAATGGCATGGAGACATAGTATCTTCCCTATAGGGAGATTTCATTTGGAAACATCAAGCAAGAAAAAAAACATTAAAGATGGACACATTGAAAACATGGTAATTGATCCCACTACTAACAACCAATATAAGCAACTGGACATTCATTTTGACATTAATTTATAAAGAGATCATTTACTACATGCATTGATATTGTCTCAAAATATCTATTCCCAATTTTTATATAAATCATGACCCATATATCTAAATACCAAATAATTTTTGTATAGACTAACACCAATGAGCTCTAAAGATAGCATATTCATATATCAATATAAATTTCTACACAATTGTATCAGAGACACAAACTATAACATTGGTGGAAACTTATTGCTTTAACACCATTCAGTATTTTGAAAGCATGAATTTGACCATTTAAGATAACTCATTTAATTGAACTACATATAGAGAACATTTTTAAATCCAAAGGAAATGAAGAATGAGTGCATCAAAGTTCTAAAACATGAATAACCGATTTCTGTAGTTATCAAACAACAACAAAGGAAATTGCATTTTCCCAATGTGCACATGAAAGTTATAAAATATTGAACAACCAATGTCTGCATCTTTCAAACAAGAAGCAAAGATAATTGCATCTCCACAACACAACAAAATAAATTTCTAGAAGGGAATCATGATTGTTTTCCTATAGATAAAAAACCAATGTTTTCCACCATCAAGCTCATATGTTCTCCCTAAAGCTCCAACATAAAAAAATTTCACTATTGATTTTGCAATCTTTCTAAAGTTAAATTGGAAGCTTGCAATCTTGATTTTGCATGTAAGTATAGCTTCATCTTAACTCCATATATGCTAAGCAGTGAAAGAGATAACTCTGAACCCTAATAAACCTCTCAGTACTTGAAAGATTTATGCTTGGGGAAAAATCTGTGGCTAGTTTCTTTTTACATTACCATAATCAAAGCAAATGTGGGTTCCTTAGTTTTATTTATAGCTTAATCCAAGAAAACAAGAATTGGACAACAAAGATATTTATTTCTTCTATATGGACAATACAAGTTGTAGACTGCCTTTTACAATGGTTAATGTTGAACAATATCCTTCATACAATTCAAAGAGAGAAATCATATAATACCAAAACACTAGTTTTGAAGTTTCATTGTATTACTTCCACACACAATTGTAGAATATAAAAACTTCAAATATGGAAAAACAAAAGCATAATTAAGGATAAAAATTAAAAATTATTCTTGAAATCAGAGAAAAACTATTCCACAGCAGAAAATCTTGTCAGGATATTTCAAAGGGAGGGGGGGAAGTGGACGAAGACAAAATGCTCAACATGCAGATTTGTAGTATGAATTATATTTCCATGAATATGTGACTTTTCAAACTTTCATTACATTGAAAATTATTTATAAACATATTTAGAAGCTTCCAAGTTACATTCCATTATTGTTTCAGGGCCACATCAACAATAGGATTTTCTACTAACGTGACCAAACATAATTTTTCAATAAGGATCTAGAGTTGGATCCCTGCTTGAAGCCATGGAAAATTTCACACAAAGCTTCTCTTCTACAATCTATTCTCCGAAATTAAAGAACATCTGGGGATTTATTGCGTAAGAATCCAATGTTGAACTAGAACTGAAATTTATAAAGACACAATGCTTGAAATGCTGAAGAAATAGAGGGATTCCTAGTTGCTCTATGGAGACCAAACCTGAGCTTAGACCAATGAAGAGTTGCCATTGTCCTCTATTGCAGCACCAAAGAATTGATAATCAGATAACCTCCCAATACTCTGTGCAATAGAGGGAGAGAATAGTGAGGAGAATATACCCTGCACCAGTTATTTATTTAACAAATTCTATCTAGCTTCCTATGGATCAGGAACCTTAGATTCATCATGTTGTGTATTTGGGAGGATTGTGGTGATAGATATCCAATTGAGAGATCTAATATCCATCCACAAAATTAGAGAAGGATGACTTGAATAGAAAGAGTACAACTTAACAAATACCCAGACTGATTGAATATCCCCTCTACACATCAGGACATACTCGGGAATTGACTTAAGGGTTGGTTCCGCTGAGGTTTCTCACTGGATTGGTAAAATTATCCCTGATTATTGAGTCCAGTATGGTGGCCCAGGTCTCCTTGGACAGAATGACATCCATAGGGATATACAATAATCTTTTGGTGGAAATTTCCCAATTGGCTAGCTAATCAACTATCTTGTTTCCCCAGTTCCTAATGTGCATGAATCTGATATTTTGAAAACTGATTACTAACTTGGAGGTTGCTTAGTGGATGCTGGAGGGTTCCTAGTGTTTGATGGTTGCCACACCAATTGGACAATATATCATTGACTTGGAGTCTCCTATCCCTTCAGACACTTCATACCTGTGCCATCTAGGATTCACTTCTGCAGCACTGTTTAAATTGGCCTTGATCAACTTATACACACACACACACACATATATACATACATACATACATACATACATATATATATATATATATATATATATACACACACACACACACACACACACACACACACATATATGTACATATACATATATATGTACATGTATATACATGTATATATATGTACATATATATACATGTATATGTACATACATATGTATGTACATATATATGTGTGTGTGTGTGTGTATATATATATATATATATATACACACACACACATATATATGTACATACATATGTANGGTCAGCAATACCAAAGTTCTATGATATTGAAGTTTTAAAGTTTTACGAATATATGACCATAATGGTGATCGACGAGGTTGATTCTGACTCATCAATGCTGGAAGGACAGAAATACATTTTCTCACAAGTGGCAGATCTATATGACGTCGAACAAACTGCTCACACACCGGAGGAACCTAGGCCCAATTTTTTCAGGGAATAAGGCATGTCGACATCACCAAAAAATTATGAAAACTGGAAAAGAGTCGGAGCTAAAGAAAAGAAAAATCTAGCGACATTGATAGTAAGGAAAGATATACCACTTACAGAAGTTCCTGATTATCTGTTGCTAGCTCTGGTTGGAAGATTCTGTGGAAAAATTGTATGTGAAAATGCCCTTTGAAGTTGGATGAAAGAAAAATAGAGTCCTCTTCTGTGGAAGCTTCCAATGTTCTATATCTTGTTGAGAGGTTGGATTTTGTTCCGGGTAAAGACAGAGGAGAAGAAGCGACTGTTACTTGAAAACAGCTAGAAATGGGGGACTTCGAGATTAATCCTTAATAATTTGAGTGTGGATTTTGATGCTAACAGAGAGCTGCAGAACACACAGAAAATTTGAGCAATTCTACTACGGTTGCCTATGATGTTTTGGAAAAAACATATAATGGAAGCAATAGGAGACAAAATAAAAAATTTTGTGGCATTAGAAGAAGGTTGGGAACATAAGGTTGACATAATATGTGCCAAAATCCTCATCGAAGTTGATCTACGAGAGGGACTATATGAAGAAATCCACATGGAGCTGCACGGGAGTATGTGGCGTTAGAGGATAGATTACTGGAAAATTACTTTCCGATGCTTCTCATGTAGAAAGGTCGGACACGTAGCGAAGGACTGCCATATCCTAGAACAAAGGGAAAAATCGTTCAGGAACCAGAAGAAGGGAAAGATTGAACAGATAAAAAAAAGCAGTGAGAACCAATCAAAGGATAAGGAGCAGAAGACACCAGAGAAGATACCAGAGAAGACACCGGATAAGACACATAAACAATTGTCATGCATGTAGGAATCAAGGAGAAGACACCGGATAAAGGGCGTATAGACATGTGTAGTAATGAGGGAAGAGAAGGAAAAAAGGTGGCATCCCTTAAAGAGCCTCCTTTGTGGGTTAAACATAAGATTTAAAACACGCGGTCAAAGGTGGTGGATGATAAATACCAAGTGTTGATGGGAGGATTAGCATCTGATAAGGTACCCAAGATCACATTGGGAAGGAGATCCCGTATTGCTATTTCCAAGTCACAAGCCGAGGTGGAGGTGAAGAATGGAAAACAAGCAACAATTGGTAGGGCCCTTAGAGCAAGGCATGCCCAGAATAGAGTCTCCTGATGCTGGTCCTTTCATTCAATACATAGGGGTTTGGGATCTCCCGAAAATTAAAAGCTCTCAGAAGAATGATCGACATTAAAAAACCATCGATCATTTTTATTCAAGAAACTATGATGGAGGGAGAAAAAGCTAAGGAAGTTTTAGAGCTGTGGCTAAGGGGTTGGAGCCTGGTCTAGATCAGCTTTGAGGGACATTCTGGAGGTCTGAAAACCTCCTGGAACCAAGAGTATGAGGAAATGCAGGTGGAGAAACATAGTATTGTGCTAAAAATAGTGGTGAAGGAGAAAGCTACATGTACAACTTTTGAACTCTACAATGTATATGGCCCTTACGTAAATTGAAAAGAGTTTTAGGAAGCCTTCTTTTCCTCAAGAATGATGGAGACAAGGAATGTAATAATTGGAGGAGACCTCAATCTAACCCTCTCAGAGAAGGAGAACTGGGGATCCCTACCACGTCAAGATGGTCTAAGTTCTTTCTTTGCATGACTCTTTGAATCCAAGGAGCTGGTGGACATTCAACCACTAAAGCTAACCCCAACTTGGAGGGACAACAGAAGTGGGGACAAAGCAATTTCAGAGAGGTTAGATAGATTTTTTCTTTCAGAAAACTTGCTCTCTGAGTCTTTAATAATTAAATATTTGGTTGAATTAGGAGGTTTATCAGATAATATCCTAGTTCTCCTTCAAATTCAAAACCCAGAAACAAAACCAACGGCTGTGTTCAAATTTAACCCTGCTTGGATGAAGGAGGAGGACTATCATAAGATGATAGGAAATACATGGAGACCCTTGGAGGAAAACCCTAATGTCTCATATATGAAACAAATTGCGGAAAACCTTCAAAAAGTTAAGAGGGTGTCAAAACCCTGGGCTAGGGTTTACTCGGTGAATCAAGAGAAACAACTAAAGGAAGTGGAAATCTCCTTAAAAGATATTTATGAACGGAATAACACTGGTGTATTCTCAGACATAGAGCTAAAGGAGGTAAAGGAAAAGGAACTAAAAAGAGAAGAATTATTAGCTAGAAAGGAGGAACTACAAAGGCTAAAGATTAGAGCAATATGGATAAAAGAAGGCGACAATAATACAAAATTCTTCCATAGTTTTGCCAACCAGAGAAGGAAGTAGAACACAATCACGTTGGTAATGAACATGAATGGTGAAATGGTGAGATCCTCTAATGAAAAATTAGAGGCTGGGAAGAGCTTCTTCAAAAACTTATTTAAGGAACCGGAGGGCTAAAATATTCAAGAAATCTTGAAGGTTATCAATTTATTTCCGAGATTGATTGATGAAGAAATGAACAACTCTCTCAGAGAAGAGTTTACAGAAGAAGAACTAGAGAATATTGTATACTCTATCCAAAAAGGAAAAATCCCAGGTCTGGATGGGATCACCATAGAATTTTTTCAAGGATTCTATGACTTAGTTAAGGGGGACCTTCTGAAGGCAGTGAAATAATCTCAAAGGGTAGGGAAGGTTATGGGAGCCATGAACTCCACATTCTTAGCACTTATCCCTAAGAAGCAAAACCCTTCCTCCTTCAAAGAATTCAGACCAATATCATGCTGCAATGTGGTTTATAAAATAATAGCAAAGGTTGAAGCTAATTTTGAGTAAGGTCATAACAAAAGAACAATTTGGATTCCTGTTCAATCCTCATATTCAAGATGCGGTATCCCTGGCTCAGGAAGTGATGCATACTATCAAAAGGTCAAAAAGCACAACCTTTTTCTTAAAATTGGATCTCTCAAAAGCATATGATAGGGTGAACTGGACCTTTTTGAGACTGGTGATGATTTAGGTAGGGTTGGACTTGGAGACAGTCAACTGGATAATGGGATGCATTCAATCAGCCTCCTTAGTACTCATCAATGGTTCACCCTCAAAAAATTTTAGGGCATCAAGAGGTATTAGACAAGGGTGCCCTCTTCCCCCCTTTCTTTTCCTCCTAGTCGTTGATGCTTTGAGCAGAATTATTGAGCAGGAAAAAAGAGAAGGCTCCTTAAAGGTGTAAAGGTAACTCAATCAGAAACATTATCTCATATCCTTTTTGTGGATGATGTGGTGATAATGGGAGAAGGTTCGTGGGAAAACCTCAAGAAAACATAGCAGATGCTGGATCTATACAAGAAAGCCACAGGAATGCACATCAACGTGGAAAAGTCAATTATGTATGAAAATGGTCTACAAGAGGAGGTAAGGAGCAGAATTAGAGCTGAACTTCCTTACATTGTTAAGCCTATGGAATAAGGGTTCAAATATCTAGGGTTTGTACTCAAACCTAATGCCTACTCCTTCAAAGATTGGATGTGGTTGTATGAAGGAAGGATTGGATGCTGGACATACAAATTCCTGTCTAGGGGGGGTTGATGGTTCTTTTGAAGGCAGTCCTCCAAATCATCTTGGTCTACTAGGACATAATTACATATATCCTGAAAGGCATCCTATAGAAATTAAGGAAAAAATTATTTTCCTTCCTTTGGTCTGCTAATAGACAATCGAAAAGAGTCCCCTTAGCAAAATGGCAAATGCTAGCATGTCTAAAAGATTTAAGGAGATAGGGCATTAAGAACCTCTTTTTATTTTGTCAATCCTTGGAAGCAAAAACTCTATGGCACCTTATCAACAACCCAGAGACTCTATGGGGGAGAGTCCTAACCTCCAAATATTGCCCAAATGGATCTATCATTAAATGGATAAGGAAACGGGACAAATCCTTCAAAAATGGTTTAGTAGAATGGAAGGCACTGGTATTAGACTTTCCACATGTTGGGAATTGCTTGGTATGGATGGTAGGTAATGGGAGAGAAGTAAGGATAAGAGAATATCCCTGGGATGGAGTAGGGGAGGGATTTAAACACTCAGATGGACTAATTCAAAAACTAAGAAGCTCATGGATCTCTACTTTAAACCAAGCAAGCCTTATGTCTTCACAAAGGGAAACTGTTTGGAAAAACTTAGAGGCTTTAGGCTTAGAGGAAGGAATTAAGGAGGAATGGGAGGAATATGTATCACTACTGAAGTCAAGTTTTATTCATCTAGATGAGGAGAAAGAAGATAAATTGGTGTGGACCAAAAACTCGGTGAATGGGAACTTCTCGGCCAAACTAGGATACAATACATGGGTTGGGAATCAACATCAAGGAGAGAAGATGGAATGGTGGAAAAACTTATGGAAGGATAAAGGACCCTTAAAGGATAAACTAACTCTGTGGTTGACTCTTAACAACAAGCCCTTAACATGGGGCAATTTGCAGAAAAAAGGTTGGAAGGGCCCAAATCGATGTGCTCTATGTTTTTCAGATGAGGAAATAGTTACTCATTTGTTTCATTAATGTTCTTATGTAGAAGCTATGTGGAAGACAACATGCTTGGAGCTGAAGTACCAAGGGATCTCGAGTACCTCTCTTGAACAAAAAGTAAATGCATGGTGTGATGACAGATCGGTACGTTTATATAGTGCTCTTCCCTCCCTTTTCACTCATCAAATTTGATGGGAAAGAAACACTATCGTTTTCAATAATAAGTTGATTCCAATTGAAGTAACCTTAGCTCTTGTGATTCAGTGGGCCAAAGAACATAGATATCAAGAGAAGGAGCAGAAAATTAGAGTACTGATCCCTATAGAAATAAACAAAGAAATACCCTAGGCCTTTTTTGATGGTGCTAGTCAAGGGGATCCTCCTTTGGGAGGCTCGGGAGGAGTGCTCTACCTTTCATACAACCAAAATATCCAAACAAAATACACTCCTGGACATTGCTCAAAGAATAAGGCCAAATTTACAGCTCTGCATATGATCCTTAAGGTAGCCATCATCAAAAACATTTCTCATTTACAAGTCTTTAGGGACTCAAAGATGGTGGTTGACTGGGTGAACAGACAAATTCAAATAAATGCTCCACATCTCCAACAATTACTGAATGCTATCATAATCATTGCTAGATTTATTTACAGGATTCAACATTTCTCACATTTACAGGGAGCTAAATATGGAAGCAGATGGTCTATCCAAACAAGCTCTGTTACTAGATCTTGGCAATCTGGAAACAAAGGTAATCACTGGAAATTAAAATCTTGTACTGTAAATTTCATTTTTGTGTGTGTATCAAGGTACACAACATGCTCAAATCAAGAGCCTCTTTTTTTTGTAAAGAATTGAAGGCAAGAATTGGATACTAAAATTGTAAAGAAGCTTTGGTGCCGTGAGGATTTTTGGTCCTTATATAATGGAAAGTTCCACTGGAACAGTTTAATGTCACTTTTTATTTAAAGTGACAGATATTTTCCAATTGGAATATATATATTTGTGTGTGTATATGTGTGTGTGTGTGTGTGTGTGTGTGTGTGTGTGTGTGTGCGCGCGTGTATGTAACATTTTCAAGGCCAAAGAGCAGAAGTCATCACCAATTGTATTCCAAATGGGATACATTCAACTTGAACAGCAATGAAGGGGAATCTTCAACAAGGGAACATAAGTTTTGAAGTTTTAC
>LPNX010765908.1:439032-511272 GCA_001517045.1 Pseudotsuga menziesii
ATTACAATATAATTGAAACAATATATTATATTATTTTATTTTATAATATATTGTTTGTTTGTTTGTTTGTTTTTTATTTTGTTGTAGGTCGTGGAAATGAAGGCCGACAATGGTGAGCGTGGAGGGCTTGGCACATGGAGATGAAGGAGTAGCAGGGAGTGGCGGGGGATGGTGGAGTAGGCTGGTGTGTGGGGAATGGAAAATGAGGAGCACAGAGGGAACAACGAGAAGGAGGGTTGTCGAGAGGTGGAGAGATGGCAGGGGTGTGGAATGGGGTGGTGCATAGAGGGAGAATAGGATGGTGCAGAGGATGGACATGGATAGGAGCCAAGGAGAAATGGAGTAGGGCGGTGCAGAGGTTGAACACGATAGGTTTCTAGGGTGAGCGCAAGAGCGAGGGAACGTTGTGTATGGAAAATGGGGGATGGGATGGCATGAGTGAGTGGATCAATGAGTGGCGTGTAGTAGAGAAATACGGTGTGTGCTGGGGAAGGGGAAAACAACGCGGAGGTAGAAGCCAGTGATGTGTAGTCCGTAGGAGTGCACAGTGAGAAGATGGTGGAGGAACAACGTCAGGGAGAGGGGGGATTGGAGTGTAGCAGCGATGGGGAGTGGAACAGTGGTGGGAAGCGGAGTGGAAAATTAATGAGCCAAGTCCAGGCTGAGTGTTGGAGGAGCTGAATCTGAGCTCAAGTCGAGGGAGCCGAATCCGAGCTCTGATACCAAATGGAGCAACCGAATCTGGTTGTCTGTTAGTCAAATCCAACTATCATTTTTAATAATGAATATGGATAATAATAATATATTTGATGATGATAATAATTACAAAGGAGGCTCACCTTTATAGGCTTTGAGCGTGAAGGGTTACACCCTTTCATATAATTAACTAATCTATTTAATAATTTATTTTATATTCGTTACAGAAATCACAACTCTATCTAAAATAATGTGAGATATAGGATAGTGTAGTAAGGTTCCTGACCCCTTATCAAACTACTTCAAACATAAGTTGGAGGAGCAGACCCTATGTGATCTTGAGCTCATTGAATGTGTCCCTACTTGGAGGAACAATAGGAGGGGAGAATAATGCCTTTCAAACAGACTAGATAGATTTTTTCTTTTAGATTCCATTCTGGAATAGAATGAAAGATTTTTGACTTGGGTAGGTAGTTCTTGTGACCACATACCTACCCTTCTTTAACTGGATAAAGGGGGGAAAATACCCTAACCACTCTGATTGCTTATCTAATAATAAAGAAATAGGTACGGGTTCTCAACCTTTGGGAGTTAAAACTCAAGGTTTTCCTTACAATGGGACCCTCATTCCATCAAGCATGGCATAGAACATGGGGTTTTATCTACCAAATGACTTTTCACAAGATTATGGGTGTTCAATTGCATGGAACAACCACTAAATTGGTCCCAGAGGAAAATAAATACCATGCTATTGGTAACACTATAAGCTTGGAGGAATTTCAAACACACAACACAACCAACAAATTAGTCTCAGAGGAAATAGGGAAAATATATAAATCCAGAGGATTCACAGTCTTGCTTCCTAACTAGCAGTGCATATGTGGGTCAATCATTCATCGTCATTGTTATGAATAGAAACCCCTGGGTGCATGGAATGCATTTGGGTGGACATGTGATAATTTCTAGGGTGGTTTGATCCAAGAAAAAGGATTTTACGAATAAATGTCGCACTAAACATCTGTGTAAAATAATAATTTACCCAACTAAACACATGTGTAAAATAATAATCATCACGCATGTCCAGTTACTGAAATTGTATAAAATCTATGGTTCAGTTTGTTATAGGACTTCCAAATAATGTAGAAACAATGCATCTTGAATGAATTAAAATGGTTGGATTTTTACCTATGTTAGAAGAGGAATGACATGCTCTTCCCACTCACTGGCCCATTTTGCATTTGATCTAGTTGAAAGAGCACCTCTTCAAAGTGAACTCAATAAATCACATAAGTTTGGAAACCCCTTGAATAATTCCTGCACAACGTCGACAAAACCATATCTATTTTAACAAATTTTAGGTGAGCCATAATCTTCTGCATTGGTATTGATAGTGAAAGGAAAGCATATCAGCATTTTCACATGATAGAAAATAATAAACATACTTATAAAAAATCTAGAAATGAAAAAACCATACATACATGGGTAAGCATTTCTCAAGCATTTGTGAATACATCTTATGTTGTTAATAGGATGGTATAGGAAAGAAAAAGTATCAATACTTTTTGAAGCATACAATCTAATTAACAAAAATTACAAAACAAATGAGCGATCCATATACAATACACATTGGAGAAAAATAAACTAAAGCCCATAATAGCTAGTGTGCCAATATTTATAAAAGGAACTAGTTCAAGATGACTCCACAATAGATAAATATGCAATTGATCCCTGTGCAACACCTTGCCATATATGAAAATCATAAAACAACAAAAGAATACATGGCTAATATATTTGAACCATGCATATTGAATACTAAGAGAAATATTGAGGAAAACATAAATGATTAGGTGTCCATGATTTCAATAGAGAAAAAATCAATCACTTGTAACATGCAAATTGCAAAAAGGAGCAGAATCTGACAATCTTATTCATGGCCAAAATGTTTCTTTGAAAACGATCAAAACAGTAAAAATGATCAGTGATGGACCATTTTATAATTTTTCATCTATGTTGGTTAAAGTTCATAATTAGAAGGTATTCCCTCCGCAAGTTGACCTATCATGTTGACCACCATGGCACTGAGTGGATGCCACACATATCGAACTAGTCATGCATGGAATTTCAAGAAAGTTCTAGAGGATCCAAATACTAATAACAATTGGGCATTGAGGCATGCAAAAGTTCTTATCCTAACCCTATATAACTATCATACTATGCTAAACACTAGGATGCTAGGAAATGAAAGGGTTCTGTTAACTCCCATTTTGTATGGGCGTCCCACATGTGATTTTGATATCACTCTTGGGAAGGTGACATACAAATAATGCATGATATAGTGATAATGTGACGATATGATAAGGTTGAGCTTTCCCTTTCCCATGGAATGTTTCTTCCCACAACAAACGATATAAACCTTGGAGCGTTGTTAATTTTGGGCATCTTTGGCTATCTCAAGGTTTTGGTCACTGTTTGAAGACAATACTCTAATTCTTCCATATTTACATAATTCAAAAAAGAAGGGAAATGGAACATGTCTCAACGGGAGTATTCAGTGTGGTTGATGGCAACATGAAACTATGGATTCCCAATAGTGACATCCTCATCTTCAGATCTGGGCATTAAATCAAGCAAACCTAGGAATGATTCAACCCTTAACAAAGGTGAATTTACAATATTTCTCAAGTATTTGGGTAAAAGATGTTCATGAGCACTAGTACTATTAATTCTGAGCAGTTCTCATCATAAAACAATGTGTGTTCGGACCTAAAAAATAAATCTGGGTAAAATTTTGGGTTAGAAATGTGCACCAAAGGGCAGTTTTGAGAAATAGACATGCCTCTTTTAATTCTTGGCAATTAAGACAAACCTTTAACAATAATTTTGGGTATGAACAACAACCCTATAAAGGGTCAATTCACCTTTGCACACTTTTTTGTTGTTGGAGGACGACCTCTCGTTTTTTTTTGTGGAACATTTAACCTAGGAAGCATTATGTATAAGTCCAACACTTGTCCCTTACAATGCTTATATGGATCAGATTTGAGTTTGGAGAACTTTATATCTTGTTAATTCTCAACATTAAAACAATAATTCATAGCATTTGGAATTAGAGTATAAAATCTTTCTTGTACTTATTTTGCTTTAAATTGGCAATTTTGCAAATATAAGGTTAACTGCAAATAGATATACCTATACCTACTTCAAACTTACAACTCAATATCAGAAAACATATGTTGCATATACATCTCCTAGAACCAAATTGGAGGGTCCAACCTCAATAAAATATCTCATAATCCAAAATTGGAATGTGAAATACATACACTTTATTAAAGCAACCAACTGCCCTAAAAATGTATGGATTTATTTAATATGTCAAAATAATGTTGATAAGTGGCCATTAACTACTATGTGTCCACCCATATATAACAATGGAGCCCTGACACCCTGACATCCCCCAAGTTTTGTTTCAACTCTCTTCATTTTCTAGATAATTTGAGCCACTTGGTTTCAAAGTTGTGATATCCTATGACCTAAATCAATTTTTCAGGTGGAGAAACATAAGATGTCCCTAAAACCAAAAACTGAGTTGCATGGATATGTATACAGATAAAGCAAATAATCATAAAATTTTGAATATGATAAATCTAGAATATGACATATATATGCAAAAACTAAAACCATGAAATACATAGAAATGGAATTCCATTCATGAGTTTGAATAAGAAACATATGGATGTAGCTTATGTAAGAAAAACATAACATATAAATAACTATATACACAATGTCTAATATCAATAAAAAGTACACAAGCACAGTTTAAAAAGTACCCTACAATACCTCATGCCATTTTTGAACCAGAGCATCGAGTAGAGCCCAAGTAGGGCCATGCCGGATAGGAATTGATCCAGGATGATCCCGAGCCTACATACAATGTATGAGGACTGACCCCTAATGACAGAGACCCTCCTAGCATGGGATTCATTTCTTCAGCTAATTTATATGACATTGTGTGATGGTATGATGGCCTTCATTAACTATTGGTTTAATGCTACATCCTACAAATTATTAGACCGCTCAGCTTTAATGGTTCTCATTAATCCTAGCCCTGTATGGAAACATTTTTACTAGACGAACAAAACTTTTCATTATCATCCCTATGCTTGTGGATGCTACTGTAGCAACCCCATTTTGTATAAAAGGCATGTACTATATTTGTATTGATAACAATCAAAAGAATTTTATTCAAAGAACCTATATAACTAAGTAAACAAAAAAATAGGTTTATAAAATGTTTTAAAATAGTAGACTATTTGAGGGGAGGAATATTAGAGAATTGCTTTTAGCGGGAAAAAAAGAGAATAGAAAATCGTTGGAACATATGATTTTGTAGGATATATTACAAGTAACAAAAGTGTTATACATATTTCTCGTCATCATCCTGTACTGAGAACAAAACATCAGAACTTGCCTCCATTCCCCAAGTTATGAAGTGAGTTTGGAATTGGATCAGTGGTTTAAATCTTTATTCCACCACCGCACTTTCCTTGTGGATAGGGTGCATTAACTAAGTCAGTAACGCCTATTTTCCATGCACAAAATGTGGTGCCACCACCACTTACCTTTGTTCAATGAGCGGTTCCCTTTTAACACTCTATCATAGTTGACGAAGAGCGGTGCTCAAGTTTCTAAAGCTAAAAAGAGAAGTTTCACGAAGCTTCTCGAACCTCAGCTTCGTAGAAACCTAATCCCTAGACTCTTGGACCACATGGACTCGAGATAACTCCTTATAGGATATCCCCTCCACATCATCCACCAATTTCTCAACCATTCCTATCCTTCCATGGCTATAAATCTTGGCTCATCCCCCATGGGTAAGGGGGGATGATAATTCTACAACACCAAAATTTTGGCCAAATATATCCAAGGAGAGTAAGGCATTAGGTGGACAAGTTGAAGCTTTGAAGGAAAGATCTAGCTTGAGAAGAGATCTCTGAACACTAAGGCTCTTGGTTGTAATCTCTCTCTTATTCAATTAATGCAATGAAAGTTCTTTTCCCATAACTCATATTGTGTATTAATCACTGTTTTTATTATCAAATTCCTTAGTCATTGATATAAGATTGTAGATCGTAATTGGTACTTCAAATTAGAGGAAATTTGAGGTCTAAAATGGGCCTCCTAAGGAAAATAATAAAAAATAGTTAAAATAATAAAATAATAGTTATTAATTTTGGAGGAAGAATGAAAAAATCTATTTTTTGTGTTTGTATTTTCGACATATCTCCCTGTGTGTTTACTCAAATTATGAATGGGAGATATTGTTGGATGTGAAATTTAATATCACATCCAACAAGTATCCACACTGCATACTTTTGACGGACCTCGCTACCCCAAAAACAAGAAATACTTGAGAAAACATGATGATGATGATGTCATCATCGCATTTTTTCAGGTGTTTCTTGTTTTTGGGGTATCAGGGTCCGCCAAAAGTATGAAGTGTGGGTAATTGGATGCTGAATTAAATTATGCATCCAACGATCTCTCTCGCTCAGAATTTGAGTAAAAACACAGGGAGATATGTCGAAAATACGAACAAAAAAAGTAGTTTTTTTTATGACAAATATGTCAATTCAACCATTATGGTTGACTCATTTTATAGAAATTCTATTGGTTCTTGAATTCCAACGCACAAAATTTATTGTTGTGTGTTTTCTTATAAGGCCCATTTTAGACGCCAAATTTCCTCTAATGTTTAATCTGGTATGCTTTAGTGATGTGCTTTTTGCAGGTAAACTGTGGAAATCTAGTATTCTAGAAGGTCGATACATTACATCGTGTGACAGGTGAAAGATCCATTCCAAGCATCTATCAATATTAGGGGAGGTGCTTCTCATTGTTGTAACTCATTTGTTCTAGCTGTAAGGAATTTAGGCTAGGGAAACAACTTCTGTCCGCAAAAGGTGAGAATTTGCAACAACAAATATGGTGACCATACTGGGGAGAGTGTTTAGAAATTCTATTCTTTCTTGATTCTTAGTTATTTTCCTTTGTTTCAAACTTCAATTTCTTTGTTAATCAGATCTACTAGTTGTTTAGTTGGATTTGGTTTGATATTAATCAAATATGCTTAGATCCGTCTAGATCTACCTCATATGCTTTATTTCTTGGATTTGTATCATCATTTGGTGTCAGTAAATTGAGATTTAATATTTTCTTTTCACTCTTAGTCTTGACTGGAACTTGCAAGCGCCACTGCACCTGGGTAGTGTACCAAAGGTGACCACCACACTTTCTGTAGAGGAAACAAGCTGTGCCACCGCTCTGATCTAGTGGAAAAAAGGTGTTACTACCACTCCGTTCTTGTGGACCATAAGAGTTACCAGACTAGTAACACTCTGTACAACACCTTCAACAAGTGGTGTCAAAACAAGTTTAAATCCAAAAGCATTTTTCAAACCTGACATTTGTATTTTTTATTTTTGGACTTGACTCTGGCTTGTTACTGTTAATTTCATCCTTGAATTGAAATCTGGGTTTTCAATTAGGCTTGGTTAGGGTTATACCTCCAAGAGCTAGCTGAACTAGCTTGTGTGCTTCTTGTATTTTTGTTTTTTGTTGAAGAAGGATTCTGAAAAGGAGTTGTAGATCCATATATTTGAGTTTTAGTTTAATCAAACTGAAAGAAAGTAGATTTGATTTTAATTTCTTCATTAGTTTGATTTGAGTTGTTTTCATTCTTTGATTTTCAAAATTGAGAGAAAGGTCTAGGTTAATCTTAGGTTTGAGTTGGTAGAGGCTCGATTGGTATTACAAACCTCAAGTGTTTATAGTCTGCTTGTTTCTTAAGTTCCCTTACTCTCGAACAAAAGGAAAAGTGTGTTGTGTTCATTTCATTATGCTTTAAAGAAAATTGGAAAATATGGTGTGTTGGGTAGTTATCATAGCTTTTTCTTTCAAAAGTGATCTTGGCATTTCCCTTTCTAGAACTTTGATTTTGGAACTCATGTGTTCTTGCAATATATTTTAAGATTTAGTTCTTTTTCATTTTCTTGGAATTTATTTTTTCTAGATTAAGTAGAAATCAAACCTCTATCCCTCCTCTATGTAGGCATTTGTAAAAGTGAAAGGAAAAATTTGCACAAGCATATTGCATGGTTTTACTTTTTGTGTACTCACCTCATGCATTCACTTAACTGCATAGATAAAATCAAGTGCTAGAATTAGGTTACTTTTTTTTAGAAAGGTGTGATAGGTTAGATATGTGTTCCAACATCTTTAAGCATAGGAGCTGCCATTTTTTTCCTACACTGTATCACGGGGATCGTGTGGTTCTTCCACGTACTGCTGGTATATCAAACAACCTTTCACATACCATTGAGGTATATAGAAAGGTACTTCATGTACTCAGTAGTATATTGGAAGGCTCCTTTCGAATGGTTGTGCATTAGACAACACTACTATGGAGTGGAGATCTCGCATACCTTTTGTATATAGGGAGACACTTGTAGGGATCCCTAGACCATATGAGCATAGCCATTTGACCGTCCTATCACTGCAATACATCAAGAACAACACTCAGGGAGATTACTATGTAATTAATGTCTAGGTAGTCGGGTATTCAGGAAGGGTACGGTCCCAATCCTCCTTATTGCACTCTACCATTGGACCCTGTGGTAGATAGCAAGACTGTGGTGGTTTGAAAATCTTGTGAGGATCCCGACTTTTGACTAGTCCTATCACAAGTTCTGATTGTTTCTTTAGCCTGAGTATATTTTGTCTTACTTTCTTAGATAAATACTTTTACCTTTGAGATCAGTTTGATTTTTATAAACGTGCCGATTTCCTGTGGAGGAGGTCTCATTGGTTATAAGGATTATCAATGGAAAAACCTCTAAATCCTCTAAATCAACCTCCCATTGAAGGAGACATGGAGAATCGTTCTGAGGAAGGTAGTGATTCTATGCTAGAGCTATAAGGAATTCCAGTGCAAGAGGAAGTAGTTGAATCTCCTCATCCCAACACTCCCTTGAAAGACCTTTCAGGACCACCACTAGTGGAGCAAACTTTACCTCAAAATTCCTCTTTTGTCATCCCAACTCCTTCTAGGGATGGGCTCCATCAATTTCAGCCTTATGAGATGATAGCTCCCATATTTGGGCCTAATGCTCGATTTTGGGAAAATTCCCTTGGTCAAGCCATCTCTCAGTTCGGTACTACTTCTATCGTAAATGTGTAAACTATGGAGTTGACCCCAAATTATAGAAAACCTTTCCCCTATCTGTTACCTAGTGACCTTTTAGGTAGGTCATTGAATATCCCTTTTGGTGTTGTCCCAGCTAATCCTCCAGCTGCACCTATGGTGTCTAGAATTGCTACTCCTTCGAGAGCACTACAGTCATCTCAAAATGCTTTGTCAAATCCTCGTGTGGGAAGAGATTAAATGCCTTCCATAAATTTTCTGAACATTGGGAGTCAATTTTTCCCTCCTACATCCCAACCAGCTAGAGGGTCTTATGTGCATGTTCTACATAATACCTCACTTTTCCCCCCTCCAGCTGTTGGACCTAGTGGTCATGCTCGTCTTGGTCCTATTGGTCCTTCTTCGCAGCCTCATACATCAGCTTTAGTCCCTCCACAAAAACCTATTATTGGTAATAAATACCTTAGTGATGCACAGTACACAAATCCTTTATATGTCCCTTATTGTGGAGGAGTTACCAATCAATGGGCTCAACCTAATTATGGGCCTCAAGTCATAACAAACCAAGTGAAACCACCCTTTATGGGTCAACATGCTCCTAACTATCAACAATTTGGTGGGTTTTTATGGTCAACCTCAATAGACCTTTGGTCTTACACGGGTGGCTTTACCTTATCAGTATCATAAATACCCCCAACCCAATCGACAACTTCCATTTTTAGCTACATTGGATTTACTTGACTTATCCAAGTTAATAAACGATCCCATCCAACATGATCCATTTTGTCCTACCATCTCGGTCAAACTTCCATCAGACATCCCAAATTTTGATGGTAAACAAGGTGAATATCCCAAGAATCATGTGATGACTTTCCATTTTCGGTGTTCATCGAACTCCCTTATGGATGATTCTATTTGATTGAGACTCTTCCAAAGAAATTTAACCAGTACGGCCTCAAAATGGTACATTGAACTTCCACAAGATGTGTTTATTGATTTTAACTCTTCGGAAACAATGTTTTTGACGCATTTCTAGTTACCTCTTCGGTATGAGATTGGTACAGATATCTTGAACTCTCTTCAAAAAATACCTCCATTCACATATATGATCATATCCATGAATGGAGGAGGCATTGAAGATTAATCAAGTCTCCCATTCCAGATCAAAATTTGACTGACTGGTTCACCAAGTCCTTGTTGTCACCTGTTTCCTGAGATGTCGACATGGGTGGTGCTGTTACAGAAGAAAAATCTATTAGTCGGGTTGAATACTTAGAACTAGTCTACTCTCAGTTTGGAACTTTATATGATCTAATTCCTCATTCTCCTCACCCCGAGACTGACCCTACTAAGCCACTGACAGAGAGTCCTGTTGATGGCTTTGTTGGTACAATCCAACCTACATCTACAACTAATCCTCCTAAGCCACATAGTATTTAAACTACAACTTATTCTACTGCTATGGTTTCTACTATGGTGGATACAATTCAATCTTCCTAGTCACCTGAAAATAAGAAGAAAGGAAAAGGTAAAAGTAAACAACCTAGAAACCAGCAGGAGAGTACCAAAACATCTACCCCATAGAATGATGCAAAACCTAAACGAAAGGCTAAGTATCCTTGCTTGTTGTGTGGATATGATCACTTCACGAAGGAGTTTCCTATTCGTGAAGATATTAATAAATTTTGAAAAGTAATCCCGCACCAACAGTGTTAAATGAACCCTTTCCATCCTAGCAACAGTTGGTTGACCATACATCTTTGCATGGTTCTTCATCCACCACTGAAGACGTTCGTATGATGTCCTCCGAAACAATTGCATTGACTACTATAAGTAAGACATATGACAAGGCACCTGAGAATAAAGATGAGGGTACTTATTCTGAGAAGCCACCTCCCATCAACCCTTCTCCTCCACCTCATTCTAATGGTCCTCTCACTATTGAGAATCCTGATTTCAACAAAATCTTGCATTCCCCGAAGAGTACAATTTGTAAAAATGTTTTTAATCCTAGTGCTTGAGCTGCCCAATTTTATAATGTTGTTGAAGATTTAGATCAAACACCTTGTGCTATGTCAACGTTGGAAGTACTCCAAATCTGTCCTATACAACACAAGAACTTGTTGTCAGCCCTAGGTGCGTTCGATCCTGAGAATTCCATCATGATCACATTCAATGTGGATAATTTGAAATCGAGGTTATCCTGTCAACTCTCTTTTTAGATTGCTACTGGAGTGATGGGTAGGAAGGTCCATCGTAATGTGTTGGACGAAGGAGATTCCACCTCTGTTTTTTCTATGTCTTGCTGGAAAGACATTGGTTCTCCTAATTTAAATAAGTCACCAACCAAGTTAAAAGATTTTAATGAACAAGGTTTTCAACCCCATGGTTTGCTTCCGGCTTTATCCATCGAGATGGGGGTAAAAACCATTTCTATCTAGGTAGAATTGGTCAATGCTCCTCTTGATTACAATTTACTGTTAGGAAGGAATGGGTTCTATGTTATGACAATCTTTGCGTCGTCAGTTTTTTGTATGCTCCAATTCCCACATCAAGGGAAAATTGTGACCATAGATCAGCTTGATTATTTCTCACCAGATATCACTGCTTCCATGGGTAATAATGTTCCAATGTTAGGGTAGGAACCTCCTTCCTATCACTCTGTAGGAGTTGGATTGTTGAAATATTATTCATTCATGGGATTTTTCCCGTCTAGCACTTCCCCTCCTAGTACAGAAACTTCCACGATAAGAATGATATCCTACATGATTGAGGGCATGTATAAGGGAGAATATATTGTTGAATCATCTTCTCTGAGTCCACATGAAGCCATCTATGAATCCATCTAGTATGTTTCTGATGCCTACATAGATGATCATCATTTAGTAGCAGCAGAGCCTTACCATCTGCCCCATTGGTTAGATTTTCCTCTCCCGAATTTAGATTATCTCTCACATACTTTTCCATCGAATGAGTCCATTATCGATATCATGAGCCTGAATGAATATTTTTGGGAAGATTCTCATCATCGATGATTGTTTCTTCTTAATTCCAATTCAGCTGATTCAGATTTTGTTTCTTTGATCAATTCCGATATAGTCAAATCTCCACAAACACCGCTATTATTGCAAGGTGTTGATTCTTAAGGGAATTTATCCAATATCACCAAAACAATTCACCTCTATATATCAATCAAGTCAGGCATTGTCGAGCACATTCACATAGGCCAGAACTGCTCGACAACAGAAATTGAAGATTAACGAGTTCTTTTTAAGGATTTTCACGATGTATTTTCCTGGACGTATGAATAAATTCCTGGGATTGATCCATCAATTTTCATACATGAGATCAAGATATACTTGACGATAAGACCTATTAGGAAGAAAATTTTCCAAGTCTACCCAAGAAAAGCTGGAGCCATTAAAGCTGAAGCTGAGAATCTTTTGACAGAGGTTTTTATTTCTCCCGCACATTTGAACGAGTGCATGTTAATATTGTCCCTATTGCAAAGAAGTAGGGAACTATTAGGGTTTGTATCGATTTTAGGGACTTCATGAATAAAGATTGTCCAAATGATAACTTTCCTACCCCTCATATCGATCAGATCATCGACAACTGTGCTCGAAGTGTCAATTTTTCCTTTATGGATGGATTTTCCAGCTATAATTAGATCGAGATATTACTTATCGACCAGCACAAAATGACATTTATTTTTCCGTGGGGAACCTTTTCTTATCGAAATATGCCTTTCGGTTTGAAGAAGACTGGAGCTACCTTCCAATGAGCTATGTCGTATTCTTTTCATGATATGAAACACATAGTGGAACTGTATCTAGATGACCTACCTGCTCATTCATAGCAGTGGGAAGGACATTCAGGGAATCTTAGACACATTTTCCTTTGATGCCATCATTATCGTATTCGGCTCAATCTACACAAGTGTGTTTTTTGTGTTGAATCTGGATGTTTACTTGGTTTCATTGATTCTAGGGATGGAATTTGAATCGATCCCTTAAATATTGCAGCTATCATGGCCTTACCACCTTTGATAGATATAACTCAACTCCAAAGTTTGCAAGGGAAGGAAAAAAAATTTCGTCTCTTTGTGTGCAATTTTGCAGAAAAAATACATCGTTACATGCGTCTCTTGAAAAATAACACTCACTTTCTTTGGGATGATCAGGCTCAAAGAGATTTTGATAATTTGAAACAAGCTATAACTCACTCACCTATGATTCACCCCCCAAATTATTCAAAATATTTTCTGCTTTACATTGCCTCCTCGACTACTACCATTGGCATGGTTCTAGTGCAGGAAGATCTAAACGACCAAGAGCATGTGATATATTACCTCAGTAAGAGTCTTCTTGACTCCAAAACTTGTTATTCACATGTGGAGAAGCTAGCCTTGGCTATGGTCATAGTTGTGCAACTCTTTCGTTAATGCATCCTACTTCGAATCACTACTGTGTTTGTAGATCAAAACCCTATCTCCTATATTCTTACTTGTTAGGTACTAGGGGAAAAATATTCCCGTTGGATTGTCATCCTACAAGAATTTGAGCTTGAATTTTCCAAGACCAAATCTCAGAAATACCTGGTCTTTGCATACTTGATGTGTGACCTTCCCCATGCTATCACGGAAGCTAATCCCAATTATTCATTTCTGGATGAATTCTTGTTCCTGATAAGCATGACCGGCCCGTGGTATGGATATTTGGTCATATATCTCAAGACACAAAGACTTCAGCCAAATCTATCTCGTGACGATCTTCGACGCATCCGTCACCACACTAATTATTACCTCATTTTGAATGACACCTTATACCAGCGTACTATTGAATCCATTCTTCGATGATGTCTTACTCATGATGAGGATGAATAAGTCATGAATGATTGCCACTCTAGAGAATTTTTTGGTCATCTTTCTGGGATGGATACAACTTTGAAATTCTTCACGCTGGGTATTTTTGGCCCTCAATCTTCAAAGATTGTCATGAAGCGGTTAAGAAATTCCCATCCTGTCAGCTTTTTTATCCAAAGAAGCACACACACCCTGATCTATTACACCTCGTCATTGTTGTTGGTCCTTTTTCCAAATGGGGGATTTACTTCATGCATTGTAACCCTACCTCAACCGGGGGAATGGCTACATTATCGTATCCGTGGATTATTTCACAAAATGGACTAAGGAAATTCCTACATTTGTAGAGGATGGTAAGACTTCCAACATCTTCCTATTCAATCATGTCATATCTAGGTTTGGAGTCCCACAAGCCATAGTAACTAATCATGGATTTCATTTCTGTAATTAAATGATGGCTGAGATGAGTACTAAGTTGGGTTTTCATCATGAAAACTCAACCCCCTACTACTCACAAGCTAATGTCTAGGTCAAAGCCATTAACAAGGTCTTGAAGGCTATGCTTCATAGGATTGTTGGAGATCGCAAATCCAATTGGCACTTAACTCTCTTTTCTACACTATGGGCTTATAGAACTTTAGTCAAAACAACAACTAGTTTCATGCCTTTTCAATTAGTCTATGGACTACAAGCTTTCTTGCCTATTGAGTGTGAAATTCCATCACTCAAGCTTGCATTTGAGCTTCTTCCCAACACTCCTATCGAGGAAGAACATTTCCTTTATCTCTTGAACCTTGATGAGAATCGAAGAGATTCTGCATTGGCTAATGAGTCACATAAAAAATGGGCCAAGGCTCAGTATGATAAATCAGTTCAACCTCATGTTTTTAATGAAGGATATCTGGTTTTGACATGCGATAATAAACATGACAAACTTGGAAAAGGGAAGATTGAATCTATGTGGTACGGTCCCTACATCATGAGTAAAGTATTAGAGAAAAGGGCTTATGAGCTTGTTGATTATGATGGGATACCTTTTGGGCAACCTCGTAATGGGTTGTACCTGAAAAGGTACTATGCTTGAGTTATCTTTTGCATTAGTACCTTGTATATATGTACAATTTTTTGGATTTTAGTTTGGTTTTTTTATTTAATATGGTTTTGAGTTCTTGCCAATACTATTCATCCCATGTTTTGATTTTGCATATCAAATGGATTTCTATGGTTTTGCTAATGGTGCTTTCCATCACACTCTGAACCTTGCTTCAGTCACCTAGGTGTTATATTCCCAAGCTCATGACCTAGTTAGTTTAGGTGCGGTTTGTATAGGTCTGACCACCAATAACATGGCCGAGTAACATGCAATGATAGGTTTTCTAACCGAAGCTGTATCTTGAGACATAGATCATTTGGTAATCTTCATGGACTCACAACTAGTGGTTTCTCATTTAAACCACGTTTATGCCATCCGAAACCCTGTACTTCTTTGTCTCTTTCGGAGAGTATGTTTTGCTGGAAAGGTCATTTGAAACTATTACTTATCAACATGTTCCTAGATATTGTAACATGGTTGTAGATTCATTAGCCAATTACATGTTGGACTGGTACATCGCACATTCATAATATTTGATAAGTAAAAAACATGGTTCATTTGTACATAAATGCAAAGAGTAAGAAGACATACAACTCATATAAAATAACATTCCATGATTAAAACAGACAGGACGCCAATAAAGTCTCTCTCTCTCTCTCTCTCTCTCTCTCTCTCTCTCTCTCTCTCTCTCTATATANGATTTTAGGTGTAAGAAATATAAAAAAATACTGAATATGGATATATTTCAATGTATAGATCATGTGGGATATGATGGTGCTCATGATAGCACATGACGTCCCTCACCGCTCAACGTAGAAACTGCCCAAATCGAACTGACACCCTAGTAGTATATATCTGGTACCTCCTAGGGAAATTATCTACATAAAAATACGGGATGTCCAAAGTTAACCAGCTGAGGTTCTCTTCGAGTTCAGTAGTCTCATCATCTCCTCTATGAATGGAGTGGGATCCCGCTCGCCTGTCGATGGGGGATGAGCCCCCAGGTCATGCCTTTCCCACATCTGCGTGAGAAGAGTAGGTCTCATCAACATACATAAAATATAAAAAACGTTGAATTCTTAGTATCACTTACATATATCTCCCCATTGGGAACCTATTGGTAATGGTAGATCGATATCTCCTCTGAAATATGTGCCTGCATATGCATAGTCCTCAATCATGAGGAGCTGATTTTCCAACCATGTGAAGAATGCAGTCCCTTATTTTACTCAGGAACCCCTGCCACCATGACGGGCCATGATCTCTACCTACTGCAGTATATGAGGGTTTCATTCCCTTAGCTCAATAAAGACCACTTGTGGCCTCAGATGGGGTACCCTCTCAAAGAAAAAGGATACTAAGATAGTCCCGTAGCTGAATTTTATCATCTCTCCTTGTCGACATTTTGTCAGTTGTTCCTTTAGTGTAATCAGTAATGCCCATGCTCAGTTGAATTCCGTGGGTGCAATTTCCTCTATTGCATAAAACATGCGTGCACGTGAATCCTGGTGAGCCCCTTGGCTCCCTAAAATTCGTTGCATGGTAAAAATTATTGTGCGTAAAGGAGTATCTCTAACGGCCTTAATGGGAATTTTCTTCCCACACATTTGAGTACCTGGGAAGTAGTGGCGGTTAATAAGGCCCTTTGTTGTGATCTCTCCTCCATGAGGACCTGTGAGTGATATGGGAGCTCCTCATTGTGATAAACAAGTAAGGAAGTAGATGTATTCTACTTTCAATGTCAAAACATGAACCCCAACCTCAATGTATTGTTGTTCAGGGTTCCATGACCTGACAATATACTCTAGTAATTTCACTTGAGATATCATACTGGGTACGTTAAAGAAATTCCAAATCCCAAACCCACACAAAGTATCTATAGTTCCAACAGCATTCTTGGCTCGTATATCATCATCCTCATGTTCTCTTTCTTTCCAGATGATCATTGTGGCTAAAGAATGCCTTCCAAAAGTTCAAAAAGAAGCTTTCCATTGAAAACATTCAAAACTTTTTCTTTTGGCTCAGATTTCATCATGTTATAGGGAATTTGTGGCACCACCTGTATTCCTTTGAGACAGAGTGGTGCCACTGTGCTTTTTTGCATGGAAATGCATGATGCCATGTGGGTAACGCCGTTACCAAAAGGGAAAAGTGCGTTACCATTTGGGCGCATTTTAACCTTGGGTAAATTCCCCCAAAACCCTAAAATTAACATGTAATTGAAAAATGGAACCGTGAAAAGCTTGGAAATGATCTGAGGACATACCTACAACTAACGGAACTGAAAATAGACGGTTGATGGCTCCGAAATCTTCAGCTGAAATCTACACACAAAAGGCCCTAAATTGCTCTCCAAAATGGTAAAAGTGAAAATGACATGTGTTTTTACCATTTACTAGTTTATATTAAAATGTTTTTGGGTTTTATTTATTTATTTATATTATTTTATTAAATATTTACCCACAAACAACTTATAAGGCCTAGTTTTAATATTTTTTGGAGTCTAATAGTCTTTTTAAGTCTTGCAGGGCACAAAGAAACTAAATTTTTGGTTATTAATAAGTTTGTTTTTTACTTTTTCGTCCTCGCACAAAATGGAAAAATATCTTGAGTGCTATTTTAGAAATAATAGTCATGCTTGTTAAACCTAGCACTAAATTTATAAGTCAATTTTTATTTCTTTTTCAGGCTCGTTAAACTCTTTTTTCGCAAAAAGAAACCCTAATGGAGCCTTCTTTAAGCTTTTTTCAGACTCCTAAGATGTGAAAAGATCACCGAGTGAAATTGTCTTCTTCACACTCATAAAATTAATTGAAGAGTTGTATTTATGATGATAGTTTACCCATTTTTCGATTTCGATTGACTAAATTACGAAAAAAGGAATACTCTAGTGATTGACTAGAAGATTTCTCTAAGGTATTATTTTATACTTTTTTCGGACCACGGAGACTAAATCATATGAAAAATAACCTTTTGGAGTCTTCTTTCTCTTCGTTCAGACACTCTAAACATGAATGATATCGAGTTTACTTTCAATGGACTCGTTAAAGTAAACACTGAGAGACGCTCTTTTAGGAACGAACCCCTCCTTTCTCAGGTTCGTAAAACATGTGAGAATGGACTTATATTATGATAAGCTACAACGAGTGTTTGTTACCCTCTTTGAACTCGTAAAAACAAAAAATAGGCACTCATCAATTATGATGGGGAAAGTAAGGTAAAGGAACCATATTTCATTTGCAATAATGGAAGTTTATAGTCACCTTTGAACATGGAACTTGTCTGCATTTCATTTAGTCAATTGAATATTCAACTTTCTTCCAAGTCGATCCACTTTCATGAGTCATGTCACTCCTTTGATTATTTCAAATAATGCATCATTTTTCGTTGCATTATGTATTGGTATCCTCCCCGTCAAGTTAATGCTGCCAAGACTTCGGTCGTGTTGCCCAATTTTCAAAGAGAAGTCATGTTGTGATTTTATATCTGCAGTAAACAATTTGTGTCAGCTACTATTGAGTTATTCCTATGGTTACATCATGCTCAAATTCCAAAACTTTGTTTTCAGTTTCGTGTCATTGGTGTGATTCATCATCCCTCCTTCGACGAGACTATTCCTGTCAACTTCATCTCATCATCCATGAATGTCTTAGAAACAAAATAGTACCTTGAGATATGTATGCATCAATGACATATCCTTTCTCTTTCGACATAGGTTTACATCATTGACATTTGATAAAAATATTCGACCGAATGTTTGGCATCATATCATCTATTCACATTCGGGATATTGTACTAGAGTACCTTGGGAATCATTGACATCAATGGTGATCTCCCTCGCACTTGTTAATGGTTCTCATCATTGACCAGTAATCAAGTGGTTTCTACCATGTTCGACATCAATACATTGTAATCACATGGATATAATCATACATTGTTGAAGATGAGACGAAGACCCTGGGTATCTGTTAAGAACTCATTGCTTTCCCTAGGTTGCGATGGAGTATTTCTATGAGTCCTAGCATGGATCCACATTTGTATGGTTGTTCCTATGCTCAAATTTGCGTCTGAATGACATAGATCTACATTATATGTATGGTAGCTATGTCCAATTTTGAGTCTTATTTTCATGGATCTACGTTGTATTCTAGTATCCATGATTATTTGTACCTCACATGGATATACTTTGTATTGGTCTACAGCCATGATGAGAGTCATATAAATATGAATCAAAGTGTTGATGTAATTCAAAATGAGCTATGTTGTTGGAGACCTCCGATCAGTGAAGTCTTGCCTCGAAGTGATAACTTGTTCTGACAAAGCCCTCACCTATCCTATCCCTCTAGCCCCATGATTTGGGAGGCATTATGTTATACATATTTCTCATCATCATCCAGTATTGAGAACTAAACATCAAAACTTGCCTCCATTCCCCAATTTATGAAGTAAGTATGGACTTGGATTAGTGGTTTAAATATTTAGTCCACCACCACACTTTCCTTGTGGAAAAAGTGCGTTACCTAAGTTAGTAGTGCCCATTTTCCATGCACAAAACACGGTTCCACCGCCACTTACCCTTGTTCAATGAGCGGTGTCCTATTGGAAACACTTTGTCATAGTTGACAAAGAGTGGTGCTCAATTTTTTAAAGGTAAAATGAGAAGTTTCACCAAGCTTCTTGAACCTCATCTTCATGGAAACCTAATCCCTAGACTCTTGGACCACTTGGACTCGAGATCCCTCCTTGTAGGATCTCCCCTCAACCTCATCCACCAATTTATCAACCATTCCTATCCTCCCATGGCTATAAATATTGGCTCGTCCCCCATGGGTAAGGGGGTAAGATAATGCTATAGCACTGAAATTCTGGTGAAATATAGCCAAGGAGAGTAAGGAATTAGGTGGACATGTTGAAGCTTTGAAGGCAAGATCTAACTTGAGAAGAGATATCTCAACACTAAGGCTATTGGTTGTAATCTCTCTCTTATTCTATTAATGCAATGAAAGTTATTTTCCCATAACTCATATTGTGTATTAATCACTAGTTTTATTATCAAATTCCTTAGTCATTGATAGATGATTGTAGATCATACTTGGTACTTTTAATCTTGTATGGTTTAGTGATGTTCTTTTTGCAGGTAAACCATGGAGATCTAGTATTCTAGAAGGTCGGTACATTACATCGTGTGATAGGTGAAATATCCATTCCAAGCATCTATTAATATTAGGGGAAGTGCTTCTCATTGTTGTAACTCACTTGTTCTAGCTGTAACGAATTCAGGCTAGGGAAACAACTTCTGTCAGTAGAAGGTGAGAATTTCCATCAACAAAAAGACATTGACATAAAAGAATCAATAAGAAGAATAACACTACAGTTGATTTAGAAACATGGCTGAAGTCATTGAAAGCAATATAATAGCTATCAAAGTACAATCATATTAGGAAAATCTTAAGCAAAATTAACTCTAAGAAGAGTATATACTCTTTTCTATTGGATATTATAAGTAAATTGCCACAAAATTACTAGAACAGTGTAAAATATCTCCTTATTATAATGAAGAAAATTCCAATATCACTAAACATGATTTCAAAAAGAAGTAAAACAAACTACTTGTTCAAATTTTCGACATTGGATGATTCTCAATCCTAAAACAAAAGAATGGGAATCATATTCTTGCAATGATATTCTATTCGTCCTTTCCCTAATGCATGTTGTGATCTACAACAAAATGGATAAGAGAAGGTTAAAATTTTGAAAAGATATAATTTCAACAAGAAACAGATGAACATGGATAATAACTATTGAAGACAGAGAGAAAATAATTGAAGCTAAGGTGAACAAATCAAGGATCAAATTATCACATCGTCTATTATTTACAAACTGCTTGTAAAAAAATCCACTTATGTCAATTATTGACCAGATCACAAAATCAAATCAATCCACACACTATCTAGAAACATAGCATCGGTGAAATACATACAACATATAAAAAATTGAACATTAACAACATTCCAGCATAAGTGTACTATAAAGAAGGTTAATCAAAGTTAAGCATGTCTACTGAAGAAAAGGCATCTTGTCTTTTAAATTAACAGATTAATGCCAGAAATGTATTATTGAAAAGTCTAGCTCAAGATAAAAGTGAACATAAATATTCATATTCAGAAAATGATTCTAGGGACCTAGTTATGCAAATATAAAACATTAACAGTGAAATTTTTCCAACTAAAAACTGTTATAGAGAATAACAGAAGTGCATGCAAAGAAAAAAACTCACCCCTGGACCATCATCACGACCACTGGTTCCAAGTAATTCAGGACCTGGTTTGTTTGTCACTCGAAATGCAATTCTTGTGGAAAGATCATACAAAGTTTCAAAATACAGTTTTAATAGACTAATAAAGAAAAAATAATAACTAATTCAATAACTATGTGTAGTTGAATTCAATATAAGTTATAACTGAGTATAAAAACACAATAAAATTAAATGTCTCTCTGATTGAAATAGGTAACTTAAGGGAGTTCAAGCTCAAGATCATTCTCAACCAGTCCTTCTTCAAAAACTAAGCCACAAAATAAGTGTCCTACAGATCAAATAAGAGAGCATCATGGTGGTCTTCTCCTCAAAAAAATAGGAGGATCTGAAAATCTATTTGTAACATGTGTCCTAGTGTCACCAGTGTTTTGGTTCAAATCTACTTATCTTGTCTGGGGATGTTATGACTGTTCTTCATACCCAGATTCAGGGCTGTAAACGTATTTCATATCTGCCTTGGAAGAATCAAAACTATGACAAAGGAGGAGTTTATAAGGTTTTATTCACTCCTTTATATGCTCAGTTCATGACTCTGTGCAGCTATATGGAAGTCTTATGAGAATCCTGTTTCTTTCCATGATAAAGGGACTATTGTATCTTCAGGTTATGCACCAAAATAATACTATGGAACCATCCTTGGATGCAACTTTAACAAATCAGATCTTAATTGTTGGGGTATCAGGTCCTCATGGCCGAGATCATTGGTATCGAGGTTTTTGTATGCAAGGGGTGAAGAGATTTTAACATCACACAAGCTCACTCCCATTGAAGATTCTCATCACAATAATAATACTTTTAAGGAAATGATCCTCAGGAAACATATTTGAGTATCATTGTAGAATCATCAAGAAGTATATGCTGCACGTGTAGGGAATCATCACATCGTCGGTTCATATCTATAACATTGTATAGCAGTATTGAGGGTTAAAAGTATGGAAAAAATTGATAAATAAAAGGAAATTCTAGTGTATGCCCATATTTTAAATGGAGACACTTAATGTTTGGTCCTTCCAAATGTTTCAATCATAATTTGAGGAATGCTCAGCTTGCTTTGCGGTAAAGTTTGTAAAATGGCCTATGAATGAGATGGCACCCTGATTGGTGGAAGGTTGGTCCTCTCTTGCATGCTTTTCTATTCTCATGAGTTGGAGCGCTCACTTGAGTAGTAATAGGGGCATCTTTTGACTTGGTGTGGACATGGAATGCTTAATAATTGGTTGGTTGATATGTGGGAATCATTAGCATATTCCCTGAAGTCTAGATCATAGCACTCTATCTTGGAGGGTGTTTCCATGATTGGTTTGAGAGAGCGATAAACCTTTGAGGATCATTTGGTCTAGGGAATTCACCATTGGAATGTCTTTTCCACATCATTTCATTGCATCTTTCATGTAGAATCCATATTTCGAGGGAATTTTACCCTATTCTTGGAGAAGCTGTCCACTTTGAGCTACTTGGCATGGTTTTTTGAGGAAATTGTTAAGACCTAGATCTAGGGTTTCTTGCATCACTCTTGGACCATTTCTTGGTGAGAACTTGCGCTGTAAATCCTTTGGAGGCTAGCACATGAGCCTTACTTTCCATTTGATCCCTCATTTGGTGGAGGTTCCCTAGATCAATTGACTGTTATTTAATTGAGTACACATCTTTCTCCCTTTAACAGGCCACTCTAATCCCTCTGCTATTGAATTTATAGGAAACCAAATATGGTATTGAAGCAAAGGATACTAACAAAGGCTGTCTTTGCAGCTGAATTCAACAATATTTGAAGGGAAATGCAAATCCCAATTTAATACCAAGTAGACTTCAGATGCAACTCCCTCTGAAAACACGCCTCCAAGGCCTCAAAATCAATAAATAATCAATTTTCCAATGTTTTTGTATATCTTAGTCTTCTACACCCAAAAAATGAATCAATATTAAAATGAATCTTTGGATGTCAATGTCTTGTAAACCAGTATTCACATGGATATGTAGATATTTATGAGATACCCTCTGAAAACAACTCATGGGTATCCCACTTTCAACAGTTTTCCCTAATTAATAACAAAAAAATTTAGCCATGAAAGTTGGCTTCTCTCTGTCTCTGTGATGACAATCGTGGTTAAAGTAGTAATTAGTAGAGAAATTAAGTTTGTACCCGACAATAAATTTTGATGGTGGTTCATACCAGTGAGAAGTTCTCTAGAAATTTCTTAAATAATAATGTAGTATTGTCGAATGAATCAAAGAGATGATAGCCTGAAAAATGACGCCATTATTTTAGGATCAATTAAGCCTTGAGCTGCGCAATAACAACTGCTAAGTCATCAAATTATTTTTTACTGGTGCTGCAGAACCCACCATAGCCACTAGATAAGATGTGGGCTCAACTCTATTCCCATCAGTTGCAAAGACCAGATCTCCACTATCTCCCTAAGGAAAGTGTAAGTGTTGTCCCAGGAAAACAAGCTATCAATCACTCCAGCGGAAGCACCCCCATCAAGCTATGCATAGGATGCTACGTCCATCACCCTCAACCTATGATGCATCTCATATTTAATATAGCATGTTGGAATACCCTATTAATGCTGCTACCCATGTTCAGTATGTAACCATTCTTCTTCATGTGTTCACTATTCAATATGCCCATCTCTCCGTGTTTGATAGGACCTCTGGTAAATAGGTCGATAGGTAGTCAGTCTATAAAAAAATAAAGGGGTCTGAACTAAATCACTAAGGTAAATCCCAGTGAAGTGGCTGGCATAAACTTAGAATGGTTCAAATTTTGATGGTTGTGGAGGGGATGTCTTTGACTTTTTTGAAATTATTTTAGTTTTAATAATATATATATTATTTTTAAAATTTAATTACTCTGTAATTGGGTGGATTTATTCTATAAATTAAGTTAATTAGTCCATAATAGGGTGGTACATGTGGTGGGATCATTTTTCAATCCATTAAGAAATAAATTTCACTTAGAGTTTAGGAGAAATCATTAATAATCAAGTAAAGGTAAATTAACTTTGTTTGGAGTGAAAAATACTCAAATCATGAGGGATCAAGAATATTATTGTAATGGAGGAATCTATAATGATAATTCAACATTTGTAAAATCAATCGCATCTTCAAGATATTTGTTTAGACATATTCATTCACAGAGATCAAATGTTGGCAACAAAAAATATAGAATTTTATCTCGAGTCCCAAGAGATATTAATAGTTTATCACATCTCAAATAAAATAAGGTTGTTTCATTAGATGTTGGAATCATATGTATAAGAAATGTATAGTACCTCTTATATCTCATCTACCTTGAATATTATAATTGTAGAATATTGCTTAAGAATGATGGAAGTGAAACTAGGAGAGAAGTTTAAAAGCAACATTAAGGTGAACAAATTAGTAGGTATTAAAGATCTCGACATTAAATACCTACTAATTTGTTCAAGAATGAGGTGAATTTTATTAACCTCACATCAATAAATTGGAGTGTTGAAGATGCGATTTTCATTTTGGAAATTCTTACTATTAGTAGTTTTGGCTCTTAGCAAGCAATATGTGAAATTTGAAAAAGTGGGGGTTCTTGGGTGTGGTTGGGCACTAATATCTCTAGTGAGGTAGGTTATAAGTGCAAAGTGTTGCTTCCTCTAGCTCCATGGATTGGATTTAGTTATAATTCAATATTGTGAAGTGTGTATCTAGTTTGAGTGTTGACTGGTTCTTCTTATTTTGGTCATGGGAATTGTTTTACACTAGGGTAGAAGTTGTTTTAGTTTGGCATCATAAACTCAATTGTTGGTTTTGGAAAAGAATGAAAATTCATAGTCACTTCAATTGTTGCATACTATGAGACCTCATGCTTAAAAAGAACTCAATGAAGAAATGAATGACATTAAGAGGATATAGAGGTATTCCTCTCAAACTTCAATAGAAGAATGATCAATCAAATTGAAGACCAAATAATAAGGAATTCATAGATTTTAAATATTTTGGTTCGTTATAAAGAAAGAAAATTGAGAAGTTGGAAGCATATTGTAATATGATCTATGAATTGGTCTTATGCCTAGCTAATATCTTGCACTTGCATAGTTGACCCATCACACTCTTAGTTTCCCCTACAACGGTATTTATTGGTTCTATTCAAGTTTCACTAAAATATGAGGACATTAATGTTCAACAAACATGAGGCAACATTGATATCACAATGGTATATCTTGAGTAAAATCTTTAGGTTGACATCAAATAGGAAGCCCTTAGTGGGCATGACTTCACCTAAGTTCAAGTTTTTAATATATATGGAAAATTAGTTTTGTTGTTAGCCCAATTTATTAGGAATCATACCAATGGAATTTATAGTTATAATTTTGAGAAAGTAAAACCAAATTAACCCTGTGCTCCTCCTATGAAGGTTGTGTCTCCTTCAAGCCTCCCGTGACAAATAAAATGAAATGAGTCCCAAAGGAAACTCACATTCACACCAAGTTTTTCTTGCGAGTGCAATGAACTTGATCTCCCATAGAATACGTCATGTCCATAGCTATTGGATAACCTGAGCATATAGGATTATATGTCAATGGCTATTGGATAACCTAAGCACACATTCTTATGAGGATGAAAAACAAACGAACCTCAGATCATTAAAGAGAGATACACACATTAATCAATGAAATAGAAACACATATATTTTTTCTCTCAAACCGTAGAAAATGAGATGTCCATTAAGTTGTTTTCTCCTAGAAGCAGAGGCCATGGCACATTTTGATCCATGAACCTCCACCATTATATATTTTATCTAACAAATCCATTTCATATAATAGTCTTGATGCTTTCATTAGTTTGTTTTCTTTATTTTGGTTATGTATCTGCATTGGGCCAATTCAATGATTTTGTTTTACCTAGGTTTAGAAACAACAATTTGAGCTTGGATGGAATGGAGAATATTAATCCTACGGGAGTTTTAGAGATCACAAATGTCACACAATGGATGTTGGGCCATGCCATTTATCCATTTCCCTTACATTTCAAGAATTCATCAAATAATTTCATTCACTCTTTCAATACCACCTTCGTTATGTCCATTGTCCCGCAATATACAAATCTTGGACACATGCCCTTATGTTTATTTTTTTTATAAATAAAATACATTTTTGTAAGAATACCACTCAAGGATTATACCAAATTTGATCTATCAAACCTTAAGAGAGAAGAAAAGAGTTATCTGGTTAACTTTAAAATTTTATTCATATGCTTGAAATGCTTGAAGAGGTGTTCCTAACTCACCATAGTTTGACATGTTAGAAGGTTAGGAAGGTTTGTATTGCAACACAAAAATTGAAAATAAGATTTAATGTAAGTGTATGCAAGTAACTCTTAAAAAAATTGATTCTCATCCTCAACACTCACAGTCTCATAGAGATGGCAAATACTTTCAGAACAGTACGACGTTTTAGGAATTGTCTAATGCCTTGCTTCACAATAGAGCTCATGAGAATTCGTTCTTATCCTGGCTATATAAATTTCCTTCTTTGTACTAGTGAAAATATGGAGATAATTTTGATCTTATATATTAACGTTAATGACCTCTTTATAGTATATTAATTTTATTTTAACCTCTAAAACTTTCTCGCGTCACATTTTCTCTTAAGTTTAGATGTAATAATATTTTTTATGTTATCGATATTTTTCAAAGTGACATTTTTCGTCAATCCCTCAATGGTTTAACTAAGCCATATAATAGGTATATTTTATAATATAGTTATTATATCTAATAAATTAATATTAATACATTTTAAAAAACAATAATTTAAATAATAAAAGGACCATGTGTGGGGCCTCACGCTACCATACTTTGTCATGTGAGAGGGATATGATGCCCATTTAAATATTTGGGGTTCTAAGTGTGGTTCTCATTTCCCATTCAGTGGTACAATGCCAAAATACAAAGAATTACACCAATATTTTCCTCTATGGCACATGGGAAATGGGTAGGGACTTAGCTATCACATAAGCTCTACATAGGAAATTTGTAACCCGCAAGAGGAATATGGTGGCCATATTAAGATTTGTAACACTAAGGATGGCTATTATGGACCAATGTTTAAATTAAGGGTCTAAGTATTTACCAATTCTATATAGGTCTCATGGTCCATGCATGGTCGTCTAGGGAACCACATATAGTTTCTGTAAGGAATCTTTAGCATACATGTGGTATATGGTCATCATTTTAAGGATTAACAAACTAGGGATGGTTTTAAAGGCCCATTCCTTGGTATATATCCATATGTATATAAAATTTCACACTAAACATTTCTCTAATGAGCTCATGGTCCATGTATGGGACCCCAAACTAACATTCATGCCCTCCATAAGGAATTTTGGCTTTTGAGTGTGACGTTATTAATATTTTGAGGTTTAAATTACCAGGGATGATTCTCGATACATGTCCCATGGTTTTATGTGAAAATCAATGGTCTTAGACCATAAAATTTGTTTTTGGGGCTCATAATCCATCTATCAATACATAGGATACTATTGGGGACACATATTTATCGAGGTGGTGTCTCTGCGTGGAGGAAAATAAGAAGCAAGAGGAAGATGAAAAATTCTTGGCTTTATTATTCCATATGTGCATAAAGATACATGCAAGAAATGAATAGCCATTGAATACAGTGGAATTTTATGGCATCTGTGAAAAAATAATTAGACAAGAAAATTCCTTTCATTCCATGGTTTTAAAGCAAATTACCAAAGCATAGAAGATAACATTGATAAATTATGTTTCATTAATTGAAGAAGAAAAAGATAACCAAGGCCATTTCAAGAAGGTATTCCATAGAATAATCCCCAACGATTTTCTTCTTTTGGAAATCAAATGTATATTACATCTCCAAATTGGAACCTAAATAACCATTTAAGATGGAAAATTCATAATTGGCCTATCCTCTTATAGTGGAACCTACAAGGTGAGGAAAAAAATACCCTTTTGTTTTGGAAAAAAATGTGGTTTGGTCAGTGTCGTTTTAAAGGTAATTCGATTGAGTGGTGAGAGGATGTTGATATCCACATAAGCTCAAAAATGTTATGTTAGAACAAAAACTTAAAGCATTGAAATCTAATATAAATTCCTTGAAATTCTTTAAAGCCTTGAAAACCTTTACACCTAAAAAATGAGAAACATAACATTGATAATTGAGTGGAACTTCAAGGATCAATGGAACTTCTTGGTAACTGATATATTTTGATAGAGCGAATGTATTTATGTAAAACACGCACTAGTAGATGCAACATGACCATGGAATTTCATAATTGTTTTCATAATATATATTTTGTCATAATCGTTGGACTACAAAATTCCATGATTATAACATATTTCCAACAAGGTTGATTAGAATATGCTTATCACGTGGCTTATAGAATTTCTCAATGGGACACCGTTTTGTGGACTATAATGCTTATGAAATATGACCATAATGGTAGGATGGACAAATTACCAAAATGTTTAATAACATCTCTGAGCATAATGTTGTCTCATGGAATGTTGTGATTTGGGATTGCATATAAAATGGGAAAATCAAGGATGTTTAAAAATTGTTTAAAAGAATGCCACAATGGAGATATGCATCATTTCAAGCATGGAGAAATGTTCTTACATTGGTCTTGTTAATATAAAGTGGAAAAGAACTTTTAAAAGGTTTGTCTTATGTCAGAATGCAAGTCATACCTACTCTTTATTTGTTCTTGAACAATATCTAGTTTGGAAATGGGTGCAAGATTAAATTGGTTTATGCCATGGATTCTGTAAGTGTCCAAGAACTTTAAAAGGTTTGTCTTGTTTAAGTATGCAAGTTAGACATGCTATTTGTTGGAAATGTATGTAAGATTAAATTTGGTTTATCCCATGGATTCTACACCCATTATCTCATGCTTTTCAAAATCATGTTAACATTATTGTTGTTGCTATATCATTTAGCATTTCTCCCTACTAGTATTGCTATGTCATTTATCATTGTTCCCTGCTAGTATGATAGTCTTGAATTGACACAATAGGTTTCTTCAAGATTTTGTTTAGGGATGGTAACTAGAAAAAATAGCATTTTTCTTTACTGCGTTAGTGGTGACTACTAATATTTTGCAGTATTTAATTGCTACTGGAAGCTCCTTCATCAATGACATTGCCATAGATTAATTTTTATATTTCTGTGACTTTTTCTCTTGTGGGAATATGAAGGCATATGTTAGCAAAGTCAGGTCCAGGGAAGTTCATATTTACAGGCTCTCTACTAGCAGAGGATGAAAGTGTTGAATATCACCACCCAAAACCATTTTTTCTATATACATCGTTATTACTGGATAATGCAAAGTACCATGTAGTTATGATATGGATATGAAGAATTTCAACTATGATCTCAAGTAGTAAATATAAAATGCATCACTTCACTTTGTAGATTCGTTGAAAGACACTATATGCAGGTGAGGTTGTTGGGGCCTTGTCCCAACCAGTCACAACATGCATATCAATGTCAATGGGCATTAGTTCCACCCATAAGTAGTTGGATTTGAGGGTTTGGGCCACTTTGAGGTAGCAACTATAAGGATGGGAAAGTACTTATCATGGAATGGGAAACCAACATAGAGATGTCATGTGTATATTATAGTGTATTTATATTCAAAAGAAAACATGCAAAATAAAAAAAATTAGTTGTAGAATATACGAATACTTGAATTTTTTCCCTTTGTATATGAATACGAATATACAAATACTTGAATTTTTTCCCTTTATTCATTTGAGCATCAATCATTTAGCAATTACCAACCTACAAATTTTTAAACTATTTATTAGGAAATAGACCATTTAATTATTGAATGAAATAGGTTATTTCTCAACTATTAACACGAACAAGAGTTATGTTTGCAAAATAGGCAGATTGCATAAGATCTAAAATGCTAATTTTATTAGGAAGAGAAAAAGGCCCAAAAATAGTAAATTGAGCTAAACTCCATGACATATAAATTAGGGGAAAATATGTAACAATTATTCTAATTTCTATCTACTTTTCATTCCTCTTTGCACCACCATTATTTCCCCATAAAATTCCATGCGATAATGGAGACGAAGGTGAAGTTGGAGTTGATTATGCAGATGTAATTGATCATGAAGCCCCTAATTTTGGAGTTTTGGTTAGGGAAACTAGATGGGGTGGCATCGCACCACAATCATGATCATCAAATGGATCATTCATCAGTTGTTCTAAAACCAATGCTCCATCTCCAAATTTTCCTCCTCTCAATTGCTGCTCCAATTCATACATGTGTTATATATATTTGACTTATCACAATATGGGACAACAATTGCAAGTTGTAATACACATAAAAAATATCTTTAACCGATTTATCTTCACCTTGTTTTTTTTACACTATGGATGAAATTTTCGTTGCTAAAACACCTTTATGCTAAAGAAGTGTTCACTGCTTGTGAAATAACATGTGTCGTCAAAACATTATAGCTATGGGTTAGAGTTTCCATGCATGTTCCACCGCTTGATAAAAAAATAAATTCCCTCAATATTCAATTGCATGGATGATCCCAAATAAATAGTTCTCATTGGTAAAGTGGTTCAGTGTTTTCTTTATTTTATCACACTCATTAAGGACTAATTTCTCTAATTCTTGCATTATGCATATAACCAAGATGAACCTCTACATCCTAGTGCAGCTCTCTATCCTAGTTGCGTTCACACATTGCAAATCACCTTGGTGATTCCCCAAATTCTAATAGTTAGATACCTAGTTCTCTAGAGTTGAAAGGATTGGTCATAGGAATTATGAAAAGATTAACCAAGCTTAATGATGATAACAAGGAAGAATGAAATGAAAGGCGTCTGTCTTTACAACAAAAGATGGGCACTATTACTTGGATAACAACACCCCTTGATAGTTTAATGGGGCATACATTAATGTGCTTATAAACCCAATTTAGGACTCAATATTGTATATCTAATATTAGGAAGGATTCTTTATTCCCTATGAGGTTTCTATGATTCTATTTTTTATGGTGCACTTGCGCCATCCCTCATATCCATTTTGTATTTAATTTTCCCATTGTCAATGGCCCTAAAATTTTTACAAAGATAGTGTTGTACATGAAGTCATTTTAACACTTGTTAGTATATCCTATGCATATTTAGTTTAGCCCTCGTTGACATGAACATGTCATTATTTAGTTGTCATTCCTACACTCATAAATAACACTGAATAACATTAGTTAGTTAAAAAGTGATTCTTCATTATTTATATTAGTGATAAGATATACCTTGTGGTAACAACTTGTGGTTTTATGTTCCATATGATGACACATGTTCATATAGTGATATACCTGTCATACCATCCTTAATTCCTTGACTAAACATGATGTCTTCTCCCTCAATCCACGCAGGTTCTCCTGGCTAATGATGAGAGGGGAATGCCCCTTCATCACCTAGTACCATGCTCCACCGTGTAGATTAATGGTGATCTTAACTGCACCCCAAATTCTGTGTATCCCTCTTAGCTGCGCCTCAAAAATTGGCTAAAAAATAACCTTAGGGGGGTATTTCCAAACCCTCTGCAAGGTAAAACTACCTTGAAAATGTCTTCATGGGGGTCTTTAAAGAAACACCTCCAAAAGTCATGACATTTGAACTTTTGGGGGCAGTTTTAAAAAAACCACCCAAAAAAGTCTCAGTTCTCATGAATTTTAGGGGGGGGGGGGTTTTAAAAACCCCCTNGAGTAGAAGAATTATTTAAAAATTTATTAACCTCCTCATGACAAGGACATTCTTTTGTAAAGTGATCAGCTCCACATATGAGGCAAGGGAACTTATCCTTTATCTTCAGTTTTGATTCAATATATGTAGGTTGTATTTTACTATCATCCTGCTGATTTACAGGTTTTTTGGATTTTCCTTTATCCTTTTTCTTAGTTCCTGAAGATTCTTAAGATTGTACTGCATTCAGTTCAAAGGGAACAACATGAGTAGAAGTAGTATTTGGATTAGAAATAGTTTGGTTAGCTTATATAGTCGAACATTTTTTCTTTTTCATTGATTTAGGAACATACTGTGTTTGGACAGAACCTACTATGCCATCGACATATAGTTATGTAGAAGGTATCGAAGTATCTAAGATAAGACGAGGGGCATTTTGAATTAAATAATAAAAAGTTCCACATTGGGAATAAACCAAGTCTAGTTACTGAGGAATACTAATAACTTTCTCTTCAGTGACAACACCTCCCATAGCGACATCTCTAGCAATGGGTGGAAGTAAATATTTAGTGAACCAATCAACCAATAATTGAGTAGGAGTAGGATATTTTATTAACTGACATCACTGTCTCCATTGATGAATATGATCAGATATATGAGTAGAAGTGGAATGCCAAAATGAGGTCAAAAAAGCAGTACCCATTTCATACCTAAATGGTAATTAAAAATGTGTCAAAATTACATTGCTAGAGAATTAAAATCACTAAAAGAATGCTACGACAATTCAATATACCATTTGGCAGCGGTTTTGGTAAGAGTACGTTGGAAAATCCTTAAACGTATGGAATCATTGATCAAAGATTTCGATGAACACCAAACATGGAAATTCATAACATGTTTTTTAGGGTCTTCTGCCTGCTTGCCATCAAATTTAGGTATATCGATTGGTAATTTGGTCGATATGGATGGCCAAAAAGGGTCATGCATGATGGAATCATTTATGAGTTTGGATAATTCTGGTAAATCCAAAGTTGCTAAGAAAGGAATATTCCTATTTGGTTGTGGGTAGTTATAATATTGATATGGCATAGCCACACCAGTAGGGATAAAAGTCAGTTGTTGTTGTACTTGATAGTCGTATTGACCACCCACATGTGGTTGTTGGTAAACTGGAGGATTTTTTTGTGGGGTTTGATTTGGGGAAACTGGTTGTTGGGGATTATAACCCGCAACACGTTGTGAGCATTGATTAGTCATACCTCCTGGGTAGGGTATTGTGGGATACAAATTGGTAGTGGGGGAATTAAATTGGGTGTATTCCCTCCCTACTGGATACTTCCTTCCTGTAGCAGGTTGTTGTGTTGGTTTACCCAAACAATTGGTTGTTGTTTCCCCAAAGTATATGTTGGTTGTTGAACATGACCTATAATTCCACTTGGTATTGAATCCGATACATTATGCAAAAGAGGGGTAAAATGGGCTCCTGTAGAAAATCATCCAGTGACATTTGACAAACTAATAGAAGGCATAAAATAAATTTATGATGAAGTCGCACTAGTTGATGTTTGTAAAGGGTGATAAATAGTTGTAGTGGTGACTTGTGAAGTAGCTTGAGTACTAAACTGTGCAATTTTAGGTGATGTGGGAATGTTAACGTTTGTGGATTGACTAGAAGAAATCTTGGTGGAATGAATAAGGATATCACTCGGTAGAAAATAAGAAAAATGTCTCCTAGAATATGGGATGGAACAAGGAGTTAAATCCATGGAAGAAACCAGAATGGTACTCGTTGATCCAAATTAGGAAATGTATTGAAATAAAGTTGAATCCCAGAAAGGTGTAGAAGGACTAAACAAGGTCACTACTAGATCTCTTGGTGGCATGTTGGATTAATTCTCTATCGACCCAGTTTCAGATCCCTTATTCATCAACAAAGCCCAAGATATCGTCCCAACAGAGGATAATCCCATAAAAAACACCTACAATGCATATGAGGTCTCACTCGAGATATCTATTGAGAACTACCAGAACTAGGTTTCTGTAGTTATGAGGGGATTTCCTTATCACAACATTATCAAGTCACTCAACCGAAACTAGAGAATATACTTCATTCTCATACATTCATTCAAGAAGATAACCTATTGAACTGTTGACATATAAGAAAATATATAACATAAAGAATTAAAAAACATTAACTACTATTCCATATGATCATAACATTATATGTGCGACATATATAGCTAAGTTCATTCCCAACATATCGACTCGACACATTCATATCAGTTCATCCACAAAATATATGCATTCAACATAAACACATATATTAAAGACACATAAACACAAGGTTTAACGTGAAAAACCATCCGGGAAAAACCAAAAAGGTGCTCTTGATCTGGTATGAGAAATGGTTTAGCATATTTGGTTTACACACTCAGCTTGCAGACTATTCTTTTGATCTTCTTTACAATCAATGACTTATTTCTTGTCTCGTGCTCTTTGATTTAGTTCTCTCTCTCTTTATTTTTATATATCCTCTATCTCTGTTCTATATTTAAGTCGTATCTCATCCCCCTCTCCATCATTTGCACACATCTTGGATCAACTTTATAATATTTTAATACAACACTTTCTTTACCCATTGACTGATTCTCAACCGTTAGTCGACAAGTTTTCTTACTAATTTAACCTGTCTGATTACATATTGAAATAGCCGCTCTCAACCCAAATTAAAATCATGATTTATTTCCAAAAATCAAACTATCATTCTAACTAAATCTTTACCAAAAATTGGTCGAACTCCTCGTTTTGACCTACTTTCTTCCTCTTTTGTCGTGGTTCCTTTCGTCGCGGTCTTTGCTTGTCTTTCGGCTGGAATCTTCATCTTTATAAGCAAGATTCTGGTTATCTTCTCTCGTATTTTCTTAGGGATAAAAAACCCCCAACAATCACCCATGGCTTGTCCCAAGCCACATTAGTATGAAATTTTGGTAGTGCAATTTTGCTATGAAAATATTGAAATATTTACAGGACCCGTTCTTTTTCTTGTTGCACCTCTTCGTGTACTATATTCAATCGTTCCACAAGTTTAGAATTGATATGTTCTGAAGTTTTTATTCTCAACAAACCCAAAAATTTCCATACCTTCTCATGGATAGGTTGAATAATAGCTGTAACCTTTTCCTCTTTTTCTTGTAGCTCTATGACACGAGTCTGTTCTTTCCTACAGTTGTGCTTGCAATCTGGCTACGTGTTGTTGTAATATATTCATATCATCTATCCTGGCAATATTTTCCACTGTTGGTATCTTCTTCAATTCATTCTTTAGTTGGTTAATGTCTACTTCAAAAGTTTACAATTTCTCTTTCACTTGTTCTATCTTTGTGTCATCGATCAATTCTTCCCATGATTGAGAAACCCATTCGATCGCTTTGGCACAAATTTCTTCTTCCTTCTCAATCTTCTGCATAGCCTCTTTTTCTACCTTCCTTCATGTTAGTTTTTCTAGATATTATTTTCTTTATTAGGATCGTTATTTGAAAGAATAACATGTATAGCTAAATGCATAAGATATAAGACATACACAAGCCACAAATATTTTCACTAGAGAAAACCCCACAAACTTCCTCAGAATAGTAAGATGATCAAAAGAAGTAATAAGAAGGATTCAATAGCTATCTATATCTCCTCCCTTTATATCTCTTTCTCTCTCATGCGAACTTGAAAGTGTGAGGTGTGTATAAACAAGGGAGATCGCCTCCATATTTATACCTTTTAAGTTACTGACCAAACATAATATTGGGTCCAGTTGTCTTCCCTGATAGGAATGAATTCTCCTAAAGAGACTCCAAATAGACATTACATGATGTTACACTGGGGAATATTGCCCCAACTTACAGCAAAGGTTGTACCTCAAGGTATAGACAAAATTAATACATCTTGCAAGGGGGTAAACACATCCCCAATGGGGGTACAACAACATAGAATGATAATACACATCAGAATATCTTCCGAAGTTACAAATACGTCAACACTCCCTCTTAAATAGTAAGGTATTATCTCTCTTCACAGCCATCAACACATCTAGTCAAGTCTTCATCGCAGAGTCATCATCACAGAGTCATAGAGTCATCATCATAGTTTCTACCATCATCATCTTATTATTGATCATCGAACAATACTATCTGTCATCGGAGGTTTCTATAGATCCATCCCTTTTTCATGTAGGATATAGGCCTAGTCCTCAACTAGGTCTTCATCACATCTCGAGCAAGCCATCACATAGGAACTGTCCAATACCTTCTTTCCATTTCCATGATAATAACCTGCATCTTCTACCTTCATATCATCATATCCAAATCATCTCTTTTGTCCTACACAAAACAAAATAAAAAACCCAAATCATCCATGGTCAACTTGCATTCTATCAGAGAACCTCATAGGTGCACCTCACATGCTTTGTGACCTTATCATCTCTACATGGGAACACACAAATATAGATATATATGTAAGGACTGATTATGACCAAACAACCTATCGCATCAGGACTTTTACGTTCTAGGTCAACCTCAAGGAATTACATTTGAGCAACCTACGTCCAAGATTTTTTTTTTTTAGACAACCTTCAGGGTGTATTAAATCTGAGTAACCTGTGTACCACGTCAGGTCTCATTTTTACACTGGACAATCCACAGGACTTATTACATCCAAATAACCTGTGTACCACACCAAGTCTCATTTTTACATTTGGATAACCCTTCTCAAGATTGATTACACCTAGGGATAACTTATGAGCTTCGCCAGGATTGATTACATCCAAGGATAACCTATAGGGCTGATTACGTCTGATCATCCTGCTTCACTAGGATTTTTCCCTCCTAGAAAACCTATCTCATTTCCCATGTGAGATATTATGCTTCCGTAACATATCAGGATTGATTACATCCAACAATATCCCGCGAGCTTCGCCAAGACTGATTACATCCAAGGAAAACCTACATGGACGATTATGTCTGAGTAATCTATGAACTTCGTCGAGATTTTACGCTCATACAACCTGTCTCTCTAGATATGCTAGAACACATCACTCCTTCTTTTGAGGGATCTCGATCTAGCTCACACCAAGTCTTTCTCTGAAGTACTCAAAATTCACTCTCGCAAGAGGCTTGGTTAACAAATCGTCTATCTGCTCATGTTTTGCCATGTATTGGAGCTTCACTGCTCCTCTCTGCACCATTTCCCTGATATAGTGGAACTTGATCTCGATGTGCTTCGAATTGTCATGAAACACATGATTTTCTGACAGCTTCATGCAACTGTGATTGTCACAGAAGATACAAGTCACACCCAACTAGATATCAAACAAGTCATACAATAGCTTTCGAAGCCACATTGCCTTGCAACTAGCTGAGTAAGAGGAAACATATTGTTCCTTGGTTGTACTCAGCACCATGCATGATTGCTTCCTGCTGAACTAGGAGATAATGACAGATCCCTAATTGAAGTAGCAACCCGAGGTGTTCTTCCTGTCAGTGGTGCTACCTTCCCAATCTGAATCAACATAACTGTGTAGTTTAATCTTTTGATTTACATCATATTTGAATCCATACTCCACTATAACTTTTAGGTACCTCAGTATATGCTTTTTAGCTATCAGGAAAACATGTTTGGGATCCATCTGGAACTGTCTTAGGGTGTTCACTGCAAAGAATATGTTTGGTCTTGTATTTTCCAGATACATCAATGAGCCAGTCATCTGACGATACATCATGGAATCGGCCGTATTAGATGAAGCATCACTTAGAAGCTTCAAGTTGGATGCCTTAGGTGTGGCCATTTCCTTGTACTCCAACATTCCGAATCTCTTCAGAATATTCACTGCATATTTTCCTTGACCAAGGAATATCCCATCTACACTTTTCCACACCTCCATGCCTAATAAGTAGTGCATCATACCTAGGTATTTCATATTGAACTCTGTAGTAATTCTCCTCTTTGCATATTTAATGAGTTCCTTTTCTCCTGTTAGAAACAAGTCATCGACATATAGTAGGAGTATCACTAGTCTTCTGTCTTCCACCTTGAAGTATAGGTTGGAATCCTTTTTACTCTTGGTAAATATCAAGCTCACCAGGATGCTATCCATCCTGTCGTACCATGTCCTCGGTGCTTTTTTCAATCCATACACGGACTTCTTCAATTTGCACACAAGGGTATTCCTATCATGTGTCTCGAATCCCAGTGGTTGTTCCACATACACTTCCTCCTCGACTAAACCATGCAATAAAGTTGTCTTGACATCCATCTGGTGTATTTTCCATTTCATAACTACTGCCAAATCAAGTATGGTCCTAATGGAAGTGTACCTTTTCACGAGTGCACATGTCTCTTCGTATTCTATTCCTTCTTTCTGTGAGAAGCCTTGTGCTACAAATTTTTCCTTATATTTCTTGATGCTACCATATACAATATGATTTATCTTGTAGATCCACTTTGAAGTCATGACATATTTATTTTCCGGTCTTGAAACTATCTTCCAGGCATCATTCTTCATGATCGACTGATATTCCTCGATCTTAACATCCTCACATTCTTTATTTTATGTAGTCTCTTCATAGGTGGAAGGTTCTCTGTTAATGATGCCACATAACAAATACACATAGCTAATGAAGGTATTTTCCCTTTTTCTCTCTCTATGTATTCCTTCTGGAGTGCCATACCTTTCAACTTCTCGTAGGAGCTCCCATGCCCATGCTGGTTTCCTCTTGTGGAATCCTTCTAAAGGAATTTCTCTACTGTAGCTTGTGGTTATGTCATGTTGTAATATTCATGGTTCTCTAGAATTGCTTCTCTGATTACCATATCTCAAATTTTCGTCTCTTCAGGTTCCTCAACCTCCTGACTATGTGTCCTCCTAGATATGAAGTATGCCGAATCTTCATCAATGGTTGCATCTCTACTGATATCAATATTTTTGAATCTTGGGAAGTATATACAGTAGGACTTTGATGTATCACTATATCCTATGAATATACCCTTCTTCCCAAAAGGATTGACATTGGTACTTTTCTCCTTTGGGATATGTATGTACACCAGGAAACTAGATATTCTTGACTTCTAGTTTCTCTCCTGAGAAATCCTCTTCAGAAGTCTTATTGTCAAATAATCGATGAGGAGTATGGTTATGTACATAAACAGTTTTTATTTCCTCCTCCATCCAAAGGTGCATAGGAAGATCCTAGTCATGCATCTTAGCTTTATTTCCTCCATGATGGTGCGGTTATTTCATTCCGCAACCCCATTCCATTGAGTATTTTGTGGAGTTCTCAACTCCCTCTTGATCCCAGACTCTCTGTAGAGTTCCTTGAATTCTTCAAAAGTGAACTCTCCACCATTATTTGACCATAGAGTCTTGATCTTCCTATAGGTTTGGTTCTCAACCAAGGCTTTATATTCCTTGAACTTACTAAAAACTTCACTTTTCCCTTTCAAGAAATATGTCCAAGTATTATGTGAGAAATCATCTATAAAGGAAACATAGTACACATACCCTCTTAATGAACTAGAGGACATGGGTCCACATACATATGCATGTACTCTCTCCAGTATTCCTTTAGCCTTGCTCTCACTGTTAGGAAATTTCTTCTTCACATTCTTTCCTTGTGCACATCCTTTGCAAATTCCTTCATGATTTTCCTAGATCTATGGAAATCCTAATATTGCTTTGATTTCCATTGATATTTCTCTATAGTGCACATGTGCAAGCCTTCTGTGCCATAGTTCACTTGGTTCAATCGACTTATGAACTAGTGCTTGTTCAGGTTGTCCCTTCAACTTGTACAAGCCTTCGTCTTCTTATCCAATCAATATTGCATCCTCTATTGTCTTTCCAGTGGGACACATCAGAACTTGGACATCGACGAAAGAAACCATAATCCCTTTTGCATCTAGTGCAGAAATGGAGAGAATATTCTTCTTCAATCTTGGAACATATAACACATACTTCATCTTTAAATATTTCTTGGAGTCAAGCTTGTATGAAGCTTCTCCACTCCCTTTTATGGGGTATTTATAATCATCCGCACATTTCACCTTGTGAGGTGACTCATGTTCATACATATTAAAAATGATTCCTTGTATCTCGTCACATGTTTAGAAGCTCCACTATCCACAAGCCAATTATTGTTTCTGTGTGAGATAGTGTCAGTAAGTCCCGATATTAGCACATACTCTTCATCTGAATCATCCTTCTCCCATATGAATCTTTTTTTTCTGGTTCATCATCTTTGGAAATATGAGCATGGTGTCTCCTTTTCCTGATGGGACAATCTCTTGCAAAGTGTTCCTTTTCATCACAAGTAAATCATCGAACATTTGAAGTATCTCTTTTGGTATTGTTTTGTTTCTTGTTGTGATGAAATTTCTCCTTCTTCTCCTTCTTCTTGAAGTTATTCCCGGTGATAACTGTGAGATCTTGATTGTTAGTTACTCCCATATTTTCTTCTCTTGTCATGAGTCTAGCTTCTTCTTACGCACATTCTTCTCGGAGTCTGTTGAAAGAGATAAGCTTCCTTCTTGCACAAATTCCTTGAATGACTGAGTCCCATGATATAGGGATACCATTCAAGGTAGTCATTGCAATTTATCCTTATTTGAAATTTTCTTCAAATGCTTGAAGTTGTTCTTTGATTTGAGCAACCCTTGTGAAGTAATACTGCATAGTCTCGGACTTCTGTATCTTCATGTTCTTCAATTGGTTTCTCAAAGTCATCTTCCGGTTGATGTTCTTTCCTTCAAACATCTTTTTCAAAGCATGAATATATACTTCCCTTGGTGTCTTGAATTAAGACACATGGGGGATGAGGTGATAAAATATGCAATGATTCACTTAGCCTTAGAGATGCTTCTCTTATGAGCATCCTTAGCCTCATCTCCCTCTGGTTCTAGGACTTCTCCACTGATGCACTGATCCAAAACATTCTCTTCAAGGATCAGGGAGATTCTGTACTTCCATGCTCAGAAAGTATCAGCCCCTCCAAACTTATCCTCAAGATGAGTATGATGAGTCATCTTTTCAAATGAGAACCTCAAATTGAAATATAAAATATTTAGATATTGCCTATTTGAGGTGTGCAATCTGGTTCTAGAGCTAGCTAACCTAGGGTTTGTTAGAGAAACCCTAATTTTCCAAACTTGGAGTTTGGGAATTCTGTTGCAAAATAAATATGCACCCCCTTGAGGTGATTTTCTCAACAAGGTTGGTCTCTGAAGGCCGAGGTGAAAATCCTCCAAGACTTGATGCCCTAGTTTCTCCCAACACTAGTGATAATTTCAAAATGAAACTTCTTCAATTCTGAAATTGCTCCCACCAAAATATGCACCCTACTGAGGTGAGTTATCCTAGCCCTCTTTTCTTGCTGATCTATGGAGAAAACACCTTGAACTAGGAAGACCTAGTTTTCATAGCTGAGTAGTGCCTTCTTTGAGAGAGGCTTTGATACCATGTTAGTTTTTTTAGATCTTATTATCTTGATTAGGATCTTTGTCAGAAATAGTAACAAGTACAACTAGATGCATAATATATAAGAGATACACAAGACACACATATTTTCACGGGGGAAACCATAAATAAGAAAACCTTGCAAACTTCCTCAGAATAGCAAGATGATAAAAAAATAATAATAAGAAGTATGAAACAATTATCTATCTCTCCTTCCTTTGTATCTCTGTCTCTCTCATGCGATATTGAGAGTGTGATTTATGTATAAATGAGGGAGAGAGCCTCCCTACTTTACCCTTTAAGTGAATGACCAAACAAAATATCGGGGCCCACTTGTCTTCCCTAATAGGGTTGACTTCTCCCAGAGAGACTCCAAATACACATTACATGATGCTACAGTGGGGACTATTTCCCTGACTTACAATGAAGGTTGTTCCTCAAGGTCTAGACATAATTAAGACATCCTGCAAGGGAGTAAACAAATCCCCAATGGGGGTACACCAACATAAAATGATAATACACATCAGAATATATTTTGAAGTTACAAATACATCAATAGTTCTCTCTTCCAGTACCTACATAGGTGTGATGGGAATTATCTTTGATTCCAACTCCATGAATCGCTTGCAGAAGTTGTCATCTATCTCACCCGGTATGAATTTTTTTTCTTGAAAGAACATCTTGGGTGTGATTCCTTCCTCATCGAAACTGCAACAAGTGAGTGTAACATCTACATCCAGTCACTTCCTATCATATTGAAAGGTTTTTGGTTTATTCTCTGTTTCCTTGACTATATTCTCTAACGACAAAATGGTTTTCTTTTATGTCTTCATCTCTCCAAATATTTCATGCTCTCTTATTTTCATCTCTTCTACTAGATCATGATGAATAGCATGCATTTGATACATTACTACTACAAAAAAATTGAAAGTCACATGTCCAAGATCCTTGATCACGACATTAAGTTCTGATGTCCCTAAGTTAATTGCTTGAACAATTACTTGAATATTTTTTTGTGGGGTCATTGACGATGTCTCGATATGTCTCTCTTCTGATGGGCTATCTTGGTACCACGACACAGTTGAATATGATGCTTGGTCGACCTCCATTCTAACTTATTTTACTGTAGTACAAAACATATGCAGTAAATCTGTAATATTTATTACCAATTTCATGTGGCGTTCATTTGTATTCTTGCATCTTTGGTTTGCAACTTCCTCCATGTAACCTGAAATCAAGGTATAATCATCATTTGTAAGATCGACAATTCCAGAGTGTTTTCTTTCATCCTCCAACTTTGGATCTATTGGGCTCGCACTGGATTCATTTTGATTGTTGTAGGAAGGTATTCTTGGGATTTCTTTTGCCGGTGGATCACCTCCCTGTTTTCCATTGTTCTTCTATGATGGGTCATCCTGTCAAATCTCATCTTCTATAGAGATTTGGTCCTCTGTGACAGGTACTCTCCATTCTTTAGTCAAATCCTAAATAATCATGTCAATTTATTCAACAGATAAATGAAACTACATATCTAACCACTACTTCTATGGGTCTTTTCATGGATGAAAAAGTATATGGTCAGCCCCGACTAAAAATATTATAATGTTATGAAACCTCTTGATGGTTTCCTTTGTTATTTTTTCCTACTTATTAATATAATATGTAAGTGCCTCCTCTCCTTGTAGATAGAATTCCACATTGTTGTCTCTTTATTGTTGCATATTCTCCCTGTCAAACCAATGGTTATGGTATCTGGCTCCTTGGCATGGCATAGGGACATATACCCCTTGGTAGTCTAGTGGTTCTTCCCATGCAAAAAATGAAATCATAGTCAAACACCAATAATAATTAAAGTATTACCCTTTTCTTGTGCATTTGCAACGTCTCCCAATAACTCGTTCAACAAATATATCACCCAGTTCATCTGGACACCCCTTATGCTTTTCTCTAATGCAAGGATTGTTCCTACGGTGCACTATTTTGATTGCATCTTCTTGGGTGTTATAATGTCTAAATTAATCCACCTATTCTTCAATTATTAACCGGGGTTGGTAAGCTTAGAGTTGAAACAAAATATATGTGAAGGTAGAGGGTGTCATGTAAATATTTTAACAAAGAAAAGATCGAAAGATCTTTCAAAATGAAAAACTGAGTCAAACTCCTAAAAATGCAATTATTAAAGTAATTAAACTGAGATAGAATGATAAATTAAATAATTGATAATAAACTTTAAATTGAAATATAATTAACAATTAACTATTCAAACAGAAAACTAGGGTACAAGGAGAACTTAACTTATAAGCAACTAGAAAACTTAATAAACAAAACAACATAAAGAAAACTTAAAAAGAAGCAAGTAGAAAACTTAATAAAGAAAACTTGATAAAAGAAGCAAGTAGGAAACTTAATAAAAGAAATATATTTAGGTTTTCTCCTACAAGTTCTTTCAACAATAACACAACATAAAGAGACAACCTATAAACATACTAAGGAAAACGCATATAACACTAAATCTTACATACAAACAAATAAATCAATTCAAAAGGAATAAACACAAAATCATACAACAATAAAATAAAATTAGAAACAAAACTTAAGAATAACTTAAACTTCGTTCAAGGTAAAAGAATTAAGGAAAATGATAAAACTTTAATAAATGATTTAAAACAATTAAAATTTAACTTTAAGGTTAAACAAAACTAGTATCTAAATATGACAGTCAAAACATAATTCAGACATCAACAAAACAAAACTAAAAACAATCTTAAAACACATAAAAAACACTAAGCACAGAACTAAGGGTTGAATGAGAGACTGAACTGTGGGTTTGAAAGGGGTGGCTGAATAACAAACTGAACAGGCTGTCCGAATGACAACTTCCATAGTTAAAATGGTAAAAACTAACCTAAATGAACTAATCTTTGGCTAAAGCCATGCAGACATAATTCTAATGCATCCAGGAACAGTAAATAAACCTATTTAACAACAAATTAACCTTTAACTAATTCATGAACAAAAGGAATCATTGCATATTAAACTAATAATAAACTGGAAATTAACTTGCATAAATTCAAAACAGGAAAGGAAATAACAAAATTGAATCTATTCTAAATTCATGAAAGCAACTTATTCTATATTCTTGAAAACAAAGACTAAAAGTAATGCTGGAAATGAAATAATTGGAAACAAAATGACTGAAAGAAAATATCTGAAAGCAATCTATGCGCGCATCTAACTAATTAAATTTGAAATAAAACTAAGTTAATGTATTACAGAAAACAAATAGAATAGCATTTACTATAATCTAATGGAAGCAAACTAGAAATTAAACTAGACTAGCTAAAACAGAAAAGAAACTAAGCTAAACAAAGAAAATGAACCTCTGGTTGATGAGAGGCCCTCTCAACAATCAGGGGTGATGTATATCTAACTTCTACTCAAACGTAATCTTCAATAGCAATGCATACAACTCTTTATTCAGATGGTGGAACATAAATACAATGTTCAAGAGTAAGTCACAACAAGAACTCTTCTCCTAACTCTGCTAATTGACTAATTTTCTAGCTAACTTCAGCTCTCTCATAGAGGCTACTTTATATAATGATTTACAGAGATGAGCAAGTCGACCCTTTAGTGGTCGTATGCTCTCTAAATTTATTCGACTATAATGGACATTTAATTAATCATAGGCTAGCACATAATCATATCCCTTCTTCATCGTGAGTCTGGTTCTTTTCACTGGATAGCATACACACAGGTTCCTCCTTCAGCGCAACAGGTCTTCAGATGTGGCGTACGACTCCTTCTTCAGTGCAATTGTGGAATGGTGTCAAGCAAGGGTAGTGTACACGGTGGGTATTCTAGAATGCAGGTTGTTCTATTATTTAAATGTGCAGAGTAGTGGTAGTTTGGAGTCAGGCAGAGGAGGCCACGAGCGATCCTTCTAGACTGAAGATGCTCCATCCTTTGAATGTGTGGCAAGTGAACAGTTTGGTATTGGGAGAAATCAATGCACTGAAGATCCTTCTAGATTTATTATCATGCTATCACCTGGGCTCATTGACAACAAAATGGTTTGTAGATTGTTCCAACGTTTTAATGCTTGAAATAAATTCTTAGCAACGCGCGATCGAATGGGCGATCTGGACAGAGTGTTGAACGGAAGGCTGGGACGTGAGCTGGATACGGTGGGCATTGATCTAGGGAAAATGGTGTGTCTATATTTTGGCGTGCTTCAGGACTGGAGTCTACAGCAACATATTTCTCCATCTGGCAAACCACTGGCGAGTTTCATGCAACGGGCTGAATGACGATCTAGACGCCGAGATGGACATGTTGTGCGAAAGGTAGGATGAATGCGTTTTGCATATTAACTTGGCCCAAAAAAATTATAAAACTTGCAAACAATTATACAAACCAATTAATACATCAAATGCGTTTTAATAATGTTATTTTTAATTAATAAAACCATAAAAATGATAATAATAAAATAATTTTATATAAACCTTAAAAACACTCATACCTGAGGTTGAATAATGATCCGCGTGACATAAAATATACAAAAGATAATAAAATATATGTTTAAATGAGTAATTTAAATGCCAAAAATGGTAACAAATCTAGGATCAACATTCCCCCAAACCGGAGAAATGCCAGGTCCCACTGAGCAAACAGAAAGAAAAACAATTTAGGAAGAAGGTGAACTAGCAGCTGCCTTCAATTTGGCAGATGAAGAAGGTAATTTAAACTTCATTCTTTTAACCTATAATTTAAAAAAATAACATATCTTTCATGTCACACATTGTATGAAAAATAAAAAATGACTTCATTGGGTTTTCAACAATTCTCAGGTTCAAAATATTTTTATCATTTATAAGGTTGAAAATTAATTCAACCATGTCCAAAGTAAAACTTTGGGTAGGTTGAATACAAAAACATAAATTGCATTTTGAATAACAAAAAGATTAATCATTTTCATGCATGATTTGGTAAGAGGATATAATTATTAACAGTGAAATGGAAGTAAAAACTTTTTTCCTAAAAACAAAATTTGGTTAGCAAATTTAATCATAAAAACTATAATATCACAATTTTTCTCAGATCGCTATTTGATATTTCATTTTCCTTCATTCGATTCTTCATATGGTAAGACCATATTGAATTTTGTTGTAAAATATGTTTCAAGCTATAACCAAATTCCACTGTTTATATTCCTAAAAATACTTATCATTTGTTAGAGATAAATAGATTTGTCATAAAATAAAAATAATCTAATTTTTTTACAAGTCAAATCCATCTTCCCCCAAACCAAAGAGATGGGGTGTCCTCAAGCCATACAGAGAGAAGGAATGATTGTTCCAAAAAAATAGAAAGAATGCTAGCATGTTGTTAATTTGTTTTAAGGAAAACTAACTAGTAAACAGAAATGGTTCAGAAATGTATATTCATGAAAAATAAAACAGTGCTTAGAAAAGACCATGTAAATGAGAAAAATTAAAAGAATACCATAGGGAAAAACTAGCCATCCATGCCTCATTGTAAAGATATCCTGTCATCATAAAGTATTTTAAGTGTGTCCCAGAGTGTGAGATTTATAGCGATGGGTCCCATTTCTAAGATAATGATATCTTAGGTATATGCAGAATTAGACGGATGGGGGAAAGTCAACTTAGAGCTTTTCTCAAATGACATTATAAACAATTGTCCATGACATAATTTTTGAAATTTTTTTCATATATTATCACTATTTTATGAACTATGTGTATAGTGGTGTATTAACCAGATCTCATTTACCAGATATTTCCCTGCTGCTAGCAGGCCTGTTCAGTACCCCAGGGGGTTTATCTTGGTACCATGCAAGCACATCCCTGCTTCCAGCAATCCTATTCAATACCTCAACGAGTTTACCTTCATTTATCGAGCTTCCTATTGTAAGGTTTTTACTTAGCATTGAACCGCTGCCAGCAGTCCTGTTCAGTACCCCGATGGTTTTGCCTTGTATAATGATATTAAATATATGGAAGCTGAATGGTACTAGAGCGTGTTAAATCCTGCTAAATACATAATTCATTTTTTTTCAAAATAAAGTTATAAGTAATTTCATAATGGCTAGACTCATAAAACATGTCAAAAGAGAATAACTGAAAGTTGTTATTTAACCTAACAGTCCTTCTTCTTTACAAAGTAAAATAATGCTCCCTACAGATAAAAATTCCACTTACTTTTGAGTTATCACCAAAATACTCAAGAGACAAGTTTTGATAACAAGTATAGGATGAACTAGTAATCCATAGGTAAAAATAAGGATGTGAAAAATATGATAATGAAAATAGGTCTTATCGAGCAATGGTTTAAAAGAATAAATCAGAAATATACATGTCTGAATCAAGATACCAGAAACTATATGAATCATAGAAAACCTAGTGAAGTGTGATATACAAAGGATTGATATAAAAATTTTATCCGTATAAGCTGCAAATGTCAAAAGTACCCTAAAAATATTAAAATACCTGATTGAGTATTTAGCATACTTTCCTTGTCCAAGTAATATTCCGTTAGCTGCTCATAGACTCATAATATACTTATAATCAAACTGCAAAACCACTTGTAGATGATTCAATTTATTCATAAAGACATAAAAGTGAAAGAGTCTTGTATAAACAATCTATTAGAAACCACTCTTATTTATTCAAAGAAACAAGCACATATTTACATATATACAAGTGATAATAACCCAAAATATTTCAAGGATCAGGAGGAGGAGGAATAGTTTCCCCTTCAACTAATTCCGTTTCATTTTGCTGCAAAACATTTTGTATAAAATCCTGTTTAGATGTCATTTGGTGATAGAGCCTAAGTCTATGTCCATTTACTACAAAGGAAATTTTTGAGACATCAATTGTTTTAATTTTTACTGATCCATTGCAAAAGCTGTAACTACCTTGCATGGACCCATCCAACGGGTAGTTAATTTCCCTTTAAAATTTTTAAACCATGAATCAAATAGTAGTGCCCAATCTCTAGTATTAAACTTCTTTTGCTTAATAAATTTATCATGCCATGTTTTTTGTTAATTCTATATTAACATCATTCTTTGAAGTGCATCTTGTCTAATTTCGTCTAACTCATTAATCTGTAATATTCGTTGTTTCTATGCTTCATCCAAATTCATGCCTAATTGTGCTGCCATATGAAATATTTTAACTTGAAATTCAATAGGTAAAAGGACTTTTTTGCCATACACTAACTCATGGGGGGTATGTCTGTTAGTGTTTCTCCATGTTATCCTGTAGGCCCATAAAGCATCAGTGAGTCTATCTGCTCAATCCTTATGATGTAAGTGAATGGTATTAGCTAAAATAGCTTATAATACTTTATTAGTTGATTCTACCTCACCATTAACCTGAGGGTGATAAGGTGAAGATTTTCAATGTCAGATGCCACATTTCGTAGTAAGTTCTTTCATTAATTTAGAAGTAAACTAAGTACCTTGATCTGTGACAATTTCTCTAGGTATACCAAACCAGGTGAATATTTCTTCATATATAAATTCTACCACCGATTTCTCTATGGCTCTAAATAAAGCTTTAGCTTCTACCCACTTAGTGACATAGTCCATACAAACTAAGATATATTTCTTTTTACAAGACATGGGAGAAATTGGTCCTACAAATTCAAGAGCTCATTTCTCAAAAGGTTCAATCATAACTTGGGGTTGTAAAGGCATTTGATCAGATGACGTAAGGCTACCCATTCTTTGGCAACTATCACATCCTTTAACATATTTGGCAGCATCCTTAAAAATGGTTGGCCAATAATAACCAAAATGTAAGACTTCGTATGTCATCCTCTTATCAGAAAAATGTCCTCCACATGGTACATCATGGCATGCATGGAGGATGTTTGTCATTTCATCCTCCCACACACATCGCCGAATAATAAGATCGGAACCAGTGCAGAAGAGATCGTTATCAACCCAAGAATAATTAGAACTCAGAACTATAGTACGACGATTCTCATGTGGAGACAAATGGTTTGGTATTTTCCTAGTTTCTAGATAATTGGAAATATCCGCAAACCAAGGGGTTTGAACAGATACAACAAATAGATGTTCATCAAGGAAAGTGTCATCAACTGGTTTAGTACTGTCTTCATGTTGAATATGGGGAAGGAAATTTGTTACGAGATTTTATTTACCAGGTCGATCAATGACGGTAATATTAAATTCTTGCAATAAAAGAAACCACCGGGTCACTCTACCATTGGTAATTGGTTTATTCATTAGAAATATAATGGCGGAGTGATCGGTATGCACAAAAACTTCATAAACTGTGATATAATGATGAAATTTATTAATAGAATAAACTACTGCCAAAAATTATTTTTCAGTAACAATATAAATTAATTCGGCAGGGGTCATATTTTTTCTAATAAAATAGATGGCATAAGGTGCTTCTCCTTCTTTTTGGCCAAGGACTCCTCCTATGGCCGTATCAGAGGCATCAGTAGATATGTGAAAAGAAAGGGACCAATCAGGACCCCTAAGTATTGTTTCCATTGATAGTTTAGCTTTTAGGATTTCAAAAACATTTTGACAGGATTCTGTCCACTAGAATTCTGAGTCCTTTGTAAGTAATTTAAACATTGGTGCAGCTATTTTAGTAAAATTTTCAATAAAGCGGCGGTAATAGCCTGCATGACCAAGTAAGCTTCTTACCTCTTTTTGAGTTTTGGGAGAGGGAAGGCCAACAATTAATTCGATCTTTACAGGGTCTACCTTGATTCCTTGGGAAGAAACATGGTGTCCCAAAACTATACCTTCTGTCAGTAACATTTTACATTTTTCGTGACTAAGAGATAAATTCGTTTCTTGACATCGGATCAAGACCTTCTTGAGGTTGTCAAGGGCTTATTGAAAAGTATTACCATAGGCCATACATTCATCCATGTATAACTCCACACAGTCATGTATAACCCTTAGAAAATATTCCTAAGACTGCTCACTGGAAAGTGGCAGGTGCATTACATAAGCCAAATGGAAAAAATCGATAAGCATATGTTCCAAAAGGACATGTAAAACTGGTTTTGTCTTGATCTTCCCGTGCTATTAAAATTTGGTTGTAACCACTATACTCATCAAGAAAGGAAATACTTTTTTCCTGATAGAGTATCTAATACTTGATCGATAAAAGGTAAAGGAAAGTAGTCTTTATGAGTAGCTTTGTTTAGTTCCCTAAAATCAACACAAATACGCCATTTCCCTGTAACTTTCTTCGGAACTATTACTAAAGGAGATACCCATTTACTGTCGAAAATAGGATAGATGAAACCAGCAGTGAGGAGTTTTTGTAATTCTTCTTTTACTATATCCTTTAGAGAAGGATTCATCCTCCTCTGTGGCTGCCTTACTGTAACATGATTGGATCCATATAAATATGGCGAATACAGGTATCCGGGTCTACACCCTTCATATTGGTGTATTCCCATGCAAATGCTCCAGCTTGTTTCTTAAGAACTTTAAGCAATTGTGCTTGTTGGTTTTCACTTAATCTAGGGTTTATATGTAAGAATTTATTAGGGCCAACCTCACAAGGTATGGTATACAGTCCTGTATGCTCTTCAATTTTGAAGACACAAGGTGTTTCTGTAAACATTGAGAGAACCATATTCTCTTGAAACTCATCTCCAAAAATTTGATCAAGTTGAGCAAAGGACTGAGGGAAATCTGTATAGGTTGTTGAAGAAACAAACTGGTTTAATACATTCTCACTGGTTTTCTCCTGAAGTGCTAAAGAAAGATAACTAGGAACGGAGATATCATCAAAGTATTCATCCCCAAAAGAACAATTTAACCACCATGAATTTTTAGTTATTAGTTGTGTTGGGGGGTATAAAAAAGGTTTTTGTGTGGACAACCCATTGGAAATAGTTATATCTCCATCCCTACACCCTATAAAAGAATTTATAGTAGCTAACCATGGTCTTCCCAAGATAACAGGATGTCCTTTAGAAGGATCATTTGATTCTACGACCATAAATTCAACAGGGTATTCCCATGAAGCTATTGATACAACAATGTCATCCATGACTCCAATGCGTTTTATCGTAGTGTGGTCTGCTAGTTCTAGGATGGAAGGAGTAGGTCAGAGAAATTGTCCCAATTGTAAAACTTCTAAAACTGTGGTGGTCATCATGTTAAAAGTGGACACTAAATAAATTAATGTATTATCTATGGCTGTGGTGTTTATAATTACAGTCACTACTGGGGCTCCTGGATTTGCATATTTTTCAATTCGGGACTGACCTGTCATACATTCAGACATTTCTCCTATAACATGAATTGTAAGAGGGTCCTTTTGCTTCTTTCCTGGATGTTTAATACAAAGATATTTTATTACCTTACTATAGGTTGGTATATCTTTAATATATTGTAACAGAGGGATTTTAATACAGATGTTCTTTAATTCATTCAAAATGTTATACTCCAGATGAACTACAGGTCTTTCTATTATTAATCTTTCTAGAAATGGAGAAATTATTTGCTCCTGAATAGTTTCTTGTGGAGGATGGGTGTGTACTAGAACCTTTGGAATGTTCACATCCTCCAAGATAGCATCATTCATGGGTTCACTTGAATCTTCTTCTTCTTTGTTTGGTTCCTGAATGATGACTGATGACTTGGGTTTATTATTCACAACTCTTCCCGATCGTAACTGAATTTCATGTATAGGTACAGTCGAAATAAGGTATGAGGGAAGGTTTTGCAAATCAATGTTGTTAAGAGCTTGAGTTGGTTTATTGTTAGGGTTAGGTATTGGTTGTGCAGGTAATAATGTCAATCGAGGAGGATTTGCATTCTGAAAGTGAGGAGGTTGTTGTGCGATAAAAGGAACTGGAGGTACAAATCTAGGCGACATTCGATGGAAATTTGTTTGATTTGAAGGATAAGGATGATTAGGTGCAGGGATAGGTTGTGATTGAGGATATGGTTTTCCTCTCCATCCTTGTGACCAATATTGGTATTGTGGAAATTAAGGAGGAGGATACTGAGGTGGCCAATTCTGCCAGCTAGATTTGTTCCATTCCTGAGGTGGTTGATATAGAGGATAATAGAGTGGAGTTTGTGGTGGAAAGTTTGGATATGTTGGTTGGTCTCTAGGTTGTCAACTAGGCCTCCTATATGTTTCAGCTACATCCCCACTCTTATAGATGGCTTGCAACCCAGGAAAGGATGGGCAGTTATATGTTGGATGCTATTCTGTACAGATGTGACATATGGAGATGTTGTTTAATGGACATTCCCTTTGGGGATTTTTAGTTCTACATCTTGGAAAAAAGATACTCATTGCTACTCATTCTTCATCCTTCCTCTTCTTGGATTGTAAAGCATCTAATTGAGAACCCATTTCTCCAAAGATATCAGTCTTAAAATTCTCCAATAGGTTTCCTATCTCTATTCTTGTAATACCTCCTGAACTAGGAACATTTCCTCTTATATTTCTACTAAAAGGTTCTCAAATTTTTTTCGCAACTTTCCCCCTACTCCTAGAATAATTTTTACACATCTCACCGATCTGTGCAAATTTTTTATGAGAAATATCACCAGCTGCCATGAGATTAAGACTTTCTAACAAGTCCTCGGAGATCCCCTTAAGGAAAAGTGTATGCACTGCATCTTCTTAGAGGTCATTATATTTAGACTTATGTAATGTATAAATGAACCTATCGAGATAGTCCTCTGAGGCTCTCATCTTCAAGTTGTTGTATCTTGAATATATCATGTCGAGATTCCTTAGGTTTGCAGTATTCTTGATATTTTCGCAAGAATGAGGTTTTCATATCATCCCAAGTCCTGATAGTGGATTCTCCTAATACCATGAACCATCTCAAGGAGGAATCCTTAAGTGTAGCGAGAAATAGTTTTAGTTTGTGAGCATCTTGTAGATAATTGTAACTCATACAAAGGATATCAAACTCGAATAGGAATGTTTCCGAGTCCTCATTACTTTTTCCATAGAAAGTAGGTAAGGAGGAAGGAGGGATGTTTTTCATAGTTACATCCTGCATTGTATCTAAGATAGGGAACCCAAAGGTAGCCTCAATTTGATTTTCCCCTTCTCCTTCTTCATTTCTAACGTCGTCATGATCTTCGTTTTCTCCTCGTCTCTCCATATAAGATAGATTCTTAATGTAAATATACCTAGGAGGCTCCTTTAGAGGTGATAATGGGGCATCCCAACGTTCTTTTTCAGGAGAGATCTTCCTCTGATCAACCGTGTTTTTATTGTATCCTAGAGGGATAGTAGGTTCTACTGTAGAAGTTTCAATTTGTGAAATAACTGGATCTATTGAGGTTCCAAAGAGAGCTTTTACTTGAGAAGGATCAACAAAGTCAACAAAATTTGGATCTTATACTAGTGAAAAAGTTGTGTTAATTGGCTTTGAAACTAGTGGAGGGCTAGGGGATTCTAATGGATGATCTTCTTAAACTTCCTCAGGAACAGGGTCCTTAGGAACTTCTGCCAAGGTTCCTTCTCCTTCTATGGCTTCTCTAGTAATATATTCTAAGGGAATTTGTTTAGGTTTCAAGGTAGAACTACTTCCTATAGGAGTTTTTCGATACCTTTCTAGTGACTTAGTAGTTGGGGAAATACGTCCCCCACGGTATTTAGTAGAGAATTTAGTAACTTTTTCGGTATTGACAAATCTACCCTAGGGATCTTTAATTCTACTCATGAAATACTTTTAAACTAAATAAAACCTATGCTATTACTGTTGTTGGATTTGGGGTCACTTGTTATAACATATGCACAGGTTCTTACCTCTCGTCTTACCGCACCCTTGTTACCAACCTACAACTAAACTTCATAAAGAATTCTACTCTGCCTTACAGAACAACTACCCGGCAATGGTTCCAAAAGTGTTGGGTGTTATAATGTCTAAATTAATCCACCTATTCTTTAATTATCAACCGGGGTTGGTAACCTTAGAGTTGACACAAAATATATGCAAAGGTAGAGGGTGTCGTGTAAATATTTTAACGAACAAAAGATCGAAAGATCTTTCAAAATGAAAAACTGAGTCAAACTCCTAGAAATGAAATTATTAAAGTAATTAAACTAAGACAGAATGATAAACTAAATATTTCATAATAAAATTTAAATTGAAATACAATCACCAATTAACTATTCAAATGAAAAACTAGGGTACAAGGAGAACTTAACTTATAAGCAACTAGAAAAATTAATAAACAAAACAACATAAAGAAAACTTAAAAAGAAGCAAGTAGAAAACTTAATAAAGAAAACTTGATAAAAGAATCAAGTAGGAAACTTAATAAAAGACATATCTTTAGGTTCTATCCTACAAGTTCTTTCAACAATAACACAACATAAAAGAGACAACCTAGAAACATACTAAGGAAAACACATAGAACACTAAATCTTACATACAAACAAATAAATCAATTCAAAAGCAATAAACACAAAACCATACAAAATTAAAACAAAATCAGAAACAAAACTTAAGAATAACTTAAACTTTGTTTCAGGTAAAAGAAGTAAGGAAAATGATAAAACTTTAATAAATAATTTAAAACAACTAAAATTTAACTTTAAGGTTAAACAAAACTAGCATCTAAATATGACAGTCAAAACATAATTCATACATCAACAAAAGAAAAACTAAAAACAATCTTAAAACACATAAAAAACACTAAAAACAGAACTAAGGGCTAAATGACAAATTGAACTGTGGGTCTGAAGGGGGTGGCTGAATAACAGATTGAACAGGCTGTCTAGATGACAGTATGGACAGTTAAAATGGTAAAAACTAACCTAAATGAACTAATCTTCAGCTGAATCCATGCAGATGTAATTCTAATGCATCGGAACAGTAAATAAACCTATTTAACAACAAATTAACCTTAAATGAATTCATGAACAAAAGGAATCATTGCATATTAAACTAATAAATAAAATGGAAATTAACTTGCATAAATTCAAAATAGGAAAGGAAATAATAGAATTGAATCTATTCTAAATTCATGAAAGAAACTTATTCTATATTCTTGAAAACAAAGACTGAAAGTAATGCTGGAAATGAAATAACTGGAAACAAAATCACATAAAGCAAATAACTGAAAGCAAGCTATGCGTGCATCTAACTAATTAACTTCGAAATAAAACTAAGTTAATGTATTATAGAAAACAAATAGAATGGCATTTACTATAATCTAATGGAAGCAAACTAGAAATTAAACTAGACTAGCTAAAACAAAAAAGAAACTAAGCTAAACAAAGAAAATGAACCTCTGGTTGATGAGGGGCCCTCTCAGCAATCAGCGGTGATGTATGGCTAACTTCTACTCAAACGCAATCTTAAACATCAATGCATACATCTCTTTATTCATATGGTGGAACAGAAATACAATGTTCAAGAGTAAATCACAGTAAGAAATCTTCTCCTAACTCTGCTAACTGACTGATTTTCTAGCTAACTTCAGCTCTCTCACAGAGGCTACTTTATATAATGATCTACAGAGATGAGCAAGTCGACCCTTTAGTGGTTGACTACTCTCTAAATTTAGTCGACTATAATGGAAATTTAATTAATCACAGGCCCATGCATAAGCATCTTCCTTCTTTAGCATGAGTCTGGTTCATTCCACTGGACAACATATGCACAGGTTCCTCCTTCAGCGCAGCAGGTCTTCAAATGTGGCGCACGACTCCTTCATCAGTGGGAATTTGGAATGGTGGTGAGAAAGGGTAGCATACATGGTGGGTCTTCTAGAACGCAGGTCGTTCTATTATTTAAATGTGCAGACTGGTGGTAGTTTAGAGTCAGGCAGAGGAGGCCACGAGCGATCCTTTTAGACTGAAGATGCTCCATCCTTTGAACGCATGGGAAGTGAACAACTTGGTGTTGGGAGAAATAAATGCACTGGAAATCCTTCTAGACTGATGATCATGCTATCACTTGGGCGCATGGACAACAAAATATTTTGCAAACTGTTCCAACGTTTTGCTTGAAATTAATTCTCAGTAGCGCGCGATCTGATGGGCGATCTGGACAGAGTGCTGAACGGAAGGCTGGGATGTGAGATGGATACACTGGGCATTGATATAGGGCAAGCGGGGTGTCTATCTACTGGCATGATTCATGACTAGAGTCTACAACAACATATTTTGACATCTGGCAAACCACCAGCGAGTTTCACACAACGGGCTGAATGACGAGCTGGACATGCTATGCAAAAGGTAGGCTAAATGCATTTTGCGTATTAACTTGACCCAAAAATATTATAAAACCTACAAACAATTATACAAACCAATTAATACATCAAATTCATTTTAATAATGTTATTTTTAATTAATAAAACCATAAAAATGATAATAATAAAATAATTTTATATAAACCTTAAAAACACTTATACCTGAGGTTGAATAATGATCTGCGTGACATAAAATATACAAAATATAATAAAATATATGTTTAAATGAGTAATTTAACTGCCAAAAATAGTAACAAATCTAGGATCAACACATCTTCTGGAACAACTTGTTAGATAAAACTTTGGTTGCGAACTGAATGAGAGTGTTGTTGATAGAGGCGATAGAAATTCCTCTCTTATCCCTCGACATATTGTACTTTTCCTTCATTCTATTGACCATATATGTATCATTGTCCTTCCCAGTGAAGAAGGGTGCTGGGTGAAATCCTCTAAGAGGAAGTCCTGTAATGGATTCTATGAGCTCAACGTGTATTGAGATTTTTCTGTTGATCCATAGGCACCCTTCGTGAAAGCACACCAACAAATTCCTCACACATGCATTGAATTCTATTGTATGACAAAAGTGTGGCATATGGATCAGTAACAACAATATGAATTTATGCAATCCTCTCGCCCATTCCATTAGGACCATGTGAATAGGTCCATCCTCAGTATTTTGGACCATAATCATATATATCTTCATCTTAAGTTATGGGAACTTCTGAAGGTCATGGTCAATGAATCCCATTTTATTTAAGTTAGGTATAATATTTGTCGTCACCCAAAATCCTTTGGGTATCGTTGGCGTTACTAAATGATACTTGGTGTTCTTTCCAATAGTAACCTTTGGTTCCTCTGATGGCCTTAGTGGAACATAATCAGGTAGCAATCTGGATGACCTAGCTCTTGTTGCTTCAAGATCAGGTGGAGGTGCTCTGTTTCTAGGTTTGTGACTAGTTCCGCGGCTAGAATGTTTCCTTCTTGATGGGCTGAGCATGTCTAGCCATAAAAAAACTTCTGGAATCAGTGCTGACTGTTAAACAAATTTTGTATGTTCTTCCATGATGGGTGTGGGTGATGGAATATCAATGCCTGATTCTTGGACAGTGCTTGTGCTGGAGACATAAGTGACCATGCTCTGAGAAACAAGTTCGGCTCAAATGGTTGTAGACAAACAAGTTCATCTTAGCACAAAATTTTAGTCAGTCAAATACAATGGAATGACCAAGCGGTGATGCAAAGATGAAATATTTTTACACTTTTGAGTAGTCATTCACTCACATGATCTTGCTATAAATGGAAAGGTGGCAACAAATTCTATCACATGGAGCAATCTTTCTAATCAAGTTAAGGAAACCACCAACCAAACCATCACTTTGCTTGCAATTCAACAGTATTTATTATGCATTCATGATAGATGTGACAAAAAAGAATGCTGCTAAAATATCTCGTTACCTTAAATTAATTGTCATCCAACTATTAATTGTCACAAAAAATGTCGTACGACAACAATTACTCCCTTGTGACATAAAGTCTCTTGTGCAATAGACCCATACTCTATGACTACATTCTATACTTTTTTGAGAGAAATTTTTCTCTTGTGACAGACATATAGCCTGCGAGACCATTCTTCTCTTGTGATAGAAATATAGTCCATGAAAACAATTTCACGCTTTTCAAAACACTCACAAACTTGAAACACTGATAATCTCGTGACAAAAACACTCATAAAATGCATAAAATTTGTGACAAAAACACTCATAATTTTTTTTTTATACTTTTTTTTCTTCTCTTTTTGAACTATAAGATGACCAAAGTGCGGCTATCCTTATAAGGATTTAACCGACTTCCATTCACCGATCACTTGAAAGGTGTACCATCTGACTTTTGTAATTGCACTTCTCCTCCTTAAGTGATCTCAATGACAGTATATGGTACCAACCAATGTGTTCGAAGATTGCTAGGGTGCTTCAAAAATTTTCTGTCATACAGGAGAACAATATCTCCAATGTGAAGCTGCTTACACTTAATATGTCAGTCATTCCAATATTTCTCTCACTCCTTCTCAACATTCTGATGATAGCATGTGACAAGTCGCTCTTCTTCTAACTTGACAAGCTGCAACAATCTGTATTCTACAGCACCAACGTCTATCATTTCTATTATCACAACTATCCCGAGATTGGGTACAGTATATTCTATTGGCATGACGACCTCTTGTCCATAAATCGATCTAAATAGAGTTTGGCATGGAAAATTTTACAAGTGGTGCGATAATCCCTTAGTACCACACGTATTTTATGATCCCAATCATCTCTTTTAATATTACAAACTTCTGTCAATGCGTTTTCCAAAATCTTATTGAACACTTAGACAACACCATTCGCTTGTGGGTGATACAATGTTGTCTTCCAGTGCTGAATATGAAATTATTTAGTTAATTTTTCAATCAGTTGATTGAAAAAATCTATGACTTGATCACTTATCAAAATATTCAGGTATCCAAATTGGGTCAATACACGGTCGAACAAAAATCTTGTAGCAGTCGTAGCAGTACAATCCTTTAGTGGTGCTACTTTAGCCCATCTAGTCAAGTAGTCAGTCACAGTGATTATGTAACATGCACATGTTCTCTTTCTTGGTGGATTAATAGGACCAAAAAAATAAATAGCCCATTTGTTAAATTCTTGTAAAGTCACCTGAGGTACTATCAACATCTCATATCACTATGATGATTTTCTAGTTCTTTAGCAGATATCACACATGCAACAATAATCTATAGAGGCTGCATGCAGAGTAGGCCACCACAATCCAGCTCATAAAATTTTACACATTGTCACTTTTCCTGCATAATGGCCTCCTGCAACACTAGCATGTGCTTCATTCAATACCATCGGTCTCTCATGTTCCAAGACACATTGATGAGAGATTTCATCTAGTCCCATCTTATAATTGTCCAGCAATCAATTCAAAGTCTGCAACTTTTAAAACTAATTGTTTCTTATGTGTTGTAATGAACCCTTTTGGTGCACATCCTATAGTTAAGAAATGTATAATATCTCTATAGTGATAATCAAACATTTTGACTGCAAATAGTTGTGCGTTAGGAATACTATTGTTAATATTACAAGGATCTTCTTCACTTTCTAGCCTCAACAGATGGTACAGTCCTGAATTCAACTGACCTGGCTTAACAATAATCTCAAAGTCAAATTCTAGGAAGAGGAAAAGTCATTGACAAATATACCCCCCAGCACTAGCTTATTGACCAAATATTTCAACGTAGAATGATCTATATCGATCTTGAAATGTCCTCCCAGCAAATAGTGTCGAAATTTTTGAAGAGAATATACCATAGTTGCTCCTTCTCTTTCTGTCATGGTATATTTCTTCTCTGCCATCGACAATTTTATACTAGAAAATGCGATTGGATGATCAACAAAACCTTCATCTTGCTTCACAAGTACAACACCTAGAGTGACAAACGACACATCGATATTTTCACGAAACTCTCTCTTTTATTCTGGAAAGACTAATATGGGTGATGTAACCATATTTTTTTAAGAACATAAAGACTCTCTTGAAATTTTTCACTCCAATAAAATTTAACATCCTTCTTCAATAATTTGTCCATAGGGGCAGTTTGCATATCTTCTGATGAATTTTCGATAGTAACCCGTATGTCCTAATGTAGTTCTCAATTGTTTCACTGTCGAAGGTGATGGTACGGCGACAATAATTGTGATCCTTGCAGGATTCATCAGTATTCCATCACAACAAATGACATAACCCAAAAAAATGCTAAAAGGGGCACAAAATATGCAATTCTATAAGTTAAAGGAAATCTTGAACCATTGACATTGTTCTAGCATCATTCTAATACTTTTGATATGATCTCTTGCTAGGAAAAATACCATCGAATCATCAAAGTAGAATTCAAGGAATTTATGATTGAAATGTTAAAAAGAAGCTTCAATTATCCTAGAAAATATAGTGGGAGCATTCTTGAGTCCAAAAGACATTACTGTATACTAGAAAAGTAACAAAGGTTTTCTTGTGTGGACCTTCCTTTGCGATCCTGATATGATGGTAACCATAGAACCCATCAATAAATGGATATAATTCTTGTCCCCTGACATTCTCCAATAATTCATCTGTAAACAGTGTCATAAATGGGTCATGTAGTGAGGCATCATTCAACTTCCTCAGGTTGACGTAGATACACACGTCACTAGCAATTTTCTTATCTTGCACTACCATAGGGATATTCCATTCAAATTCTTCAACAGGTTCTATAATGCTTGCACCTAACATTCTATCTAACTATGTCTTCACTTTTTATTTGTATCTTGGATTGAGCCAATATGGTTTTTGTTTAATAGGATTTGTGTCAGGATTATCTCCAACAATTCCCTTCATTTCTAAAAATTTGGTTGGAAACAGACCTTGAAACTCATGTAGTAGGTCTGTAAGATCCTAGATGGTCTCATCATCCCAGTAGTCTCTGATATTAGCGAATTTCGGGTTCTCTAGAAAACCAATATTCACTTTCTTTATTTTCAAAGGATTAAGAAACTTGTCGCTTTATACACCCGATCCTTCCACCGCGCGAGTACCTTTAGACTAATAAATATTTATATTGCGTGGATCATCATCATTAGGTTCACTTGTTACATTGGAGCATTCCATCAAATGTTGGATTGTCACGCTGCTCTGATGGAAATTTGTCATTAACATGTGAATATATTCAAAGATCTTAGTCTTGATTACTTTTAGAGCAACATCAACAAATTCAAATGCATGCATGAAACTAACGTCTATCTCTTCCCACTCAATCATTCCTTGTCACATCTCAACTGACATATACTAGTTTTTCAGTATCATTTCTAAAGTATGTATAAACTGAAGGACCCATTCCTGTCGCGTGACAATGCCCAATATGTTCAACAGGATTAGTCAAAGCTATATATTTCAGACCCGTATTAAACATCTTTTTCTCAAAATCAGACTTCCAACAGTATTCAGCATTGATGCCATTCTGAAATAGTATGTTTGTGTGCAACCCACCATTTAGCAGGTGTAGCCTTCAATGAAAAGTCTAGGGATAACAGGCGCTAAGGTTATATTACTTTCTCTTCAAACTCTATAATAAAATATTCCAAGTGATGAAAAAATTCATAGGTAGGTATATCACATACCTCAGTACCTACCTGTCACATTGATTTTGTAATTCTTGCGCATTTTCTCATTGATACTTCATGGAGTCGGTTCTGCTAATTCTCCAAATATTATCTTGAATATGATGAGAAGGAACTAATTCTTTTCCAGCCGAGTTTTCCATCAGCTGTCAGATTCACATAATCATCCATCACAGAGGTAATATTGTAGATATGTTCCATATATCCATATTGTCCATTATTTACCTACTTGACATACACCTATCCTTCCAGAGGATCAAGCAGTGCAATCACCCTTAAATTTGTATCCTCAAATGTCAATATCCTCTTCTCAAAAGTGATAATAGTTTGATTATAAATGACCTAGTCAATCCCAAAAACCACTAGATACAGATTTGTATCATCAACAATATATATCACCTCAAAATCTGCATAAGTCCTGAGTCCTTCTATGATATGGACAAGAACCTATGTCAGTCGATCAATAGGAAAAACCTTCGACTGATTGGATAATATTAGCTGGATAGGAGACCATGCTAGTCTCAACTTTATGAAAGAATATAATTCTTACATGTTAGATAATGTATTTTTATATATAATTGATGATGATATGAATACATAGTCTCTCAGCATATATAATACATAATAGTGAAGAGTTACGTCTCATCATGCCATTGTTGCATTTATTATATATATTATTAATTAATTAATTAATTAATCTAATTTATTATTTTATTTATATATTATTCTATTTGGTATGTTACAAGTCATCCTGCTCTGAAAAGATTCATCCACGAATATTCTATGAGCATGCTACAGTTACTAGAATTTTTACCATGAATAATGGTGCCATGGTTTAGCACTTCTTGAAATAATTGGTCACATTTCCATTCAAATATTTTCATGTATATTCTATATATAAACAAATAACAACTATATGTAGTATTCTTCTGAGATTAAAATCTGATGGTGTTCTTTTGATCTTCTAATTTGATGTAGATTTCTGATATTTTTGCATGCTTTGATATGGTTTTCTTATCTGTAGTGGAAATTACTACTTGTATGACGAGTTTGGATTTAGTTGTTCTCGAGGAACCTTTTGATGTTGAGATTCTAGAACATCTTAAGTTACGAACACTGGTAGAATGTTCATCTCTTCATTTGTCGTAACATATTATGGGTTTCTTTATTCTATGTTATCCTGATTAAGGTAATCCTAGATGCTTTTATTTACATCATTGCATCCTTATACGATTTCAATTTTTTTATAATTGTTGTTAACAATGACTTCATTTTTAACCATATTTTGTGTTTTATTATTACAATCTATGTCATCGTTGTGTTCATTACAATTGATATTAACATTGTGATTGCCAATATCATCTTGATATTTCATATCCTCTTCTTATACCTCATCTATTTCATCTTCCTTGATATCATCTTCTTTAACAATTCCTTGTTCTAGAGTTCCACTATACAATTTTATAAATATTTTAGTTGGTATATTAATGTACCTTACTTCCCTACCTTGTAAAAATATGCATCAAAATTCTGGTAGACATACATATTTTTTATTGAGTATCATATTTTGAGGTTTGTAGTTGGGGTGTCTTTTATTACCCCTCCTGGAGTCTAGTGGCCCGAATATTTTGTGAGGAGGAATATAAGGAGGCGGTCATCTTGGCCTCCCTTCCTTTCTGGTTGAAGTAGCGACTTCAAACTATTCCCTACTAGAATATTTAGGATTTTGCATCGTACCTTGTTCCTCCTTACTTAGGAACCTGGGAGTCACAGTTTATTCTTCTGTTGTGTGTGAAAATGCAGTTTCCAACTTTCCCTCACTTGAAACTTTGGAGACCATAATTGCTTCTAATATTGTAGGTTCCATAGCAGTTTCCTGCTTTCCCTCGCTTGAGAAGTGAGATGTCATATTATCTTTTTCTTCATAGGATTCTTCATAATTTTCTTTCAACATTGGCTTAGTTTGAGAAATAAATTACTCGGGGTCAAATATTGCTACAAGTTCTTCCTTGATTCCATCTTCTTCTGTCATGGGTGCAAAATTAATTTCCAAGTCTTCCTTAATTGGAATTTTTGGGAGCGTAACTGCTTCTGCTATAGTAGGTGCCATAGCATTTTCCTTCTTTCCCTTGCTTAAGAAGTGAGATATCATAGCCACTTCTTCTTCATAGGATTCTTCATGATTTTCTCTCAACATTGGCTTAGTTTGAGAAATAACTTCCTTGGGGTCTGATATTTCTACAAGTTCTTCCTTTCCTTTTTTCCTGGATATTTCTTCTTTTATTTCCAATACGATCATTTTCTGTACATTTCCTCTTCCCTAAGGCATCTCTTTTCAATTTCTTTGAGTTTAGATTCAACATTTGCTCTTGGGTTTTGGCTGATCCAGGTCGTGCCCAGGTGCACGCTGGGGACAACAGTCGATTGAATGAGTTGAAATCTATTGTGGAGGAAGCATATAAAGACATACATCAAAGCAAGAAAACACACTAGGTCGACAAGAAATATACACACAAACAATATGTAAGAATTTGAACCAATTTATTACTTCTGCTCCATTAAAGATGGAGGAATCAAATGATGATCAGAAAGATTGCTATATTAAATTAATGTACATGCTTATATAGAGGATGCTAAGACGTTTGGGTGACTACGCTCTACATTCAGTTACAAAATTTATAATGTTCAAAATTTCAATTGTCGCAAAGCATGTTGATATGTTGTTGGCTGTGAACTAGTCGAGGCGAACCTATCAAAGGTGAACCTGTCGGTTGCTGGTTAGATCATTCCTCCTTCCTTAGGAAACAATGGTTTCCATTGTGTATTTGTTCAGGTGAGGAAACTTGTCGACGAATTCATTAGCAAAGTACCATTTTCCTTGCACAAGGAGTTGTCCATCTTTAGCTACTTGAAATAAGGGAATAGAGTTCATCTTTGTAAGGCGTATGTGTCATCCCACAATGGTGTCACAAAGAATAGGTTCCTAAACATCTAGATGGATTTCTTTGGGTTCTGGTGTCTGCAAGTATTTCTTTTCCAACAATCGTGCATGGTATGGTCGAAGCAGATCTACATTGAAAACTGGATGTAGGCCAAGGCAGGCAAGAATGTCAAGCTGAAAAACGTTTTCTCCAATCTGTTTAAGGATAATGTATGGACCATATCGCAAAGGTTTCATATTTCAGTATGGACCAGTGAAGTGCTCCTTATTTAGATGTAATCAAACCTGATCCCCAATTTGGAATGAATGAGGAATACAATGATTGTCGTGTCAGGCCTTAGCTTTTGCATTTTCTCATTGCAAAATTTTCTGTGTTTGCTTTTGGATGTCATATATTTGATCTATGAATTTCAATTCTTTCTCCACTTCTTGTCTTTTGAAGTTGGCATCGTTCGACTGTGTCGAGGGACTGATTAAGTCGATAGACGATGAGGGTTGAAATCCATAATAGATCTCAAATGGACTCTTTCCTGTAGAGCTGTGTTGAGAACAATTATAGTTGTGTTGTATGTATGGAAGGATGTCATCCCATTTTTGACAATGCTTGTGGTTGTACATGTGAAGCAATTGTACGACTAAGCAATTTACAACTTTCGTCTGTCCGTCTATCTATAGATGGAAGGCTGTCGACAAAGAAAGTCTCGTGTCGAGTTGTTTCCAGATATTTTTCCAAAAGGTGCTGACAAATATAGCATCTCTATCAGGTCGTCGAGAGGCCATAGTGTTTCCACACATGTTCAAATAAGATCTGAGCAGTATGATGTGCTGTCGTAGTCTTCTTACATGGTATGAGTATATCCATCTTAGAAAATTTGTCGACTACTACTAATATCACGTCATGCTGATTTTTGGTAGTAGGATATCCCGTCAAGTAGTCCATAGAAATATATTCCCATGGTTGACTAGGGATTGGAAGGGGTGTATACAATCCTTGTCGTCGATTTGGTGATTTAGCAATGGCACAAACCACACATGATCGAATGTACTTATTGACATCAGATTTAAGTGAAGGCTGGTAGAAATACTTTTGGAGGATAACAAGTGTTTTTTTTACTCCAAAATGTCTCACAATCTTGCTATAATGCGCGTCCCAAATGAACTTTTGTCGATGCTCATCGGTCGGTACAAAAAGATGTCCAAGATTGTATAGCAAGGTATGGTTTAGGAAGTAGTCAAAAGTCGACAACTTGTCGGTCTAAAGTTGTCGATAGATTGTAAAAAAATTGTAGTCTGCCAAATACAATTGCGGCCAATTAGTGGTGCCATAACCCTGCATACTCATCACTGGAGTCAGTAGCGTAATGGGTGGTCTACTAAGAAAATTGGCTACGACATTGGATTTACCTTTTCGATACTTAATTACCAACTGAAATCGTTGTAGGTAATTAATCCACTTGATTTGTTGGGTTTTTTTGTAGTTTCAACTGAGTTGGAGGGAACTGCAAAGGCTTATGGTCAGTGAGGATGACCGTTTCCCTGCCAATAATGTAGTGTTTCCATTGCTTAAGAGCTTGCACAATGGCGTACAGTTATTTTTCATATGTCGAGTACCTTCTGACTATGTTGCTGAAAGTCTCGAAATGAAACGCAGTTGGGTGACCTGACTGAGTGATCATTACGTCGATGGAATGGTACGATGTATTCGTCTCAATCTCAAAGGGCTAATGCAAATCATGTAACACAGGTACTGGTGCAGTACAAATATTGTTTTTTATTTGTTCAAAATATTGTTGTTGTGTTGGTGTCCATTTGAAGACAGTTTTCCCATCTCCTTTCATCAACTGATTCAAAGGCCATGCTATGTGACTGAATCCAAGTATGAATCGTCGATAGAAATTTTCCAAACCAAGAAAAATTCTTAGTTCATGAATGTTTTGAGGAATGGGACAATATTTGAGGATTTGTACTTTTTATGGGTCGATGTGAATGCTTGTAGAGTCAATTACATAACCCAAATACTTGATGTTGGTCATCGCAAATGAACATTTTTCCATGTTCAGATATAGTCAATGTTGCTAGAGAGTGTCGAAAACTTGCCAAAGTTTCTTGACATGTTCTTCCCATGACCGACTGAAAATCAAGATATCGTCGAGATAGAAAATGACACAGTTGTCGATGAAAGTTCGTAGAATGTCATCCATATATATCTCTCATGAAGGTTGTAGGTGCATTGGTTAAGCCAAAAGGCATGACTAGCCATTCAAACAATCCTTCCTTGTTTCTGAAATCCATTTTCCATACATCAGTGGAATCAATTGGAATCTGGTGGTATCCCAACTTCAGGTCGAGTTTCATAAAGAACTTAGCACCTTTCATATTGTGGATGAGTTCATCAATCTGTGGAAGAGGGTATCTGTTCTTCACTGAAATTTTGTTGAGAGCCTGGTAGTCGATGCATATGCGCCAAGTCCTGTCTTTCTTTGGAACTAAAATGGCTAGAATTTCACATGGGGAGGAGCTGGGGCGGATATGACCCTTGTCAATCAAATCCTGGATTTGTCTGTAAATCTATTCATTTTTTAGAATGGATCTTCTGTAAACAGATGTGTTAGTTAATGAAGAACTAGGAATAAGTTCAATGGAGTGTTTTACCCTATATTGCAGAGGTACTCAGTTTGGTGCTTGAAATATGTTCTAGTATTCTTTAATAAAGTTGTTGATTTGTTGTTGTTGTCGGGAGTTGCGCTGGTTAGTGAGTCGACTCATTGCTGCAGTGTTCCTGGAATGTTGAGGCTTTATCATGATGAATGCAAACTTTTGAGCATGACTGATAAGCTTCTTCATTCTTTTGGAGGATATCATAACAACCGTTGATGTGGGTTGGCGCTTTGGTATGCCATACCATTGGTTTCAAATTTTGACAATCACCTTCTGAGGCCGTGATTGATATGTACCATGTCGATCCCAAAGGTAGGGTTTACCAAATAGGGTGTCGGCTGCGGAAAGCGGTGCCACGTCACAGACTACTTCATATTCAAAAGGCTTAATGAAGTAGGTGAGTCGGCATTGCTGTGTGATCCTTAGTTCCTGCCCATCCTTCATCCAACTGATATTGTAAGGTTGAGGATGCGGAGTGGTTACTGTTATATTTTTATCATTTAAGCTAGCCTTAACTTAGTATCTTAACTAAGAGAATAACAATCACAACAATCAAACACATGAGACAATGAACACAAAGATTTTCCTCAGGGAAACCATAAAGGAGAAAACCCCGCAACTTCCTCAGAGATAGAATCAACACCAAAAGAAAAACCCCAAAAATAGTAAGATGATCTCCCGACAGCAGTAGCCTCTTTCTTTCTAGCCCAGCAACTTCTTCTTCCTTAGCTATGCGCTACAATTGAGTGTGTAATAAATAGAGGGGCTCACTCTCTATTTATACTAATTCCCAACTTAACAATAACTCACTAGGGACAACTTCTCTAGGAGAGTCTAATAACCCTAGGGCCCCGCAACTGCGGGGACTTTAACCCTTGAACAATAGGAGGGTTACCCACAATGACTTAACATGACTTGTTTACATTATAGAACCTCCCGATAGGAACATCGGGGCATGACATGACTCAATTACATTATAGATACTTCCTAGAGTAAACATCGAGGTACAATACATGAAATATACAAGTGAATACATTCCAAAGTTACAAATACATCAACACTCCCTCTTAACTAGGAAGGTATTCTTTCGACATAATTTTCAGCACTGGTCTTCTTCTCTGTATTGACTGGATCATTTCATCATCTTCAAGTCTTCTTCATCTTCAAGTATTATTCATCTTCAATTCATCTTCATCTTCAAGTATTCTTCATCTTCTTCATCTTCAAGTCTTCTTCATCTTCTTCATCTTCTTCATCTTCAAGTCATCTTCATCTTCAATTCTTCTTCATCACAGGATCTGGGTCATCACTAGATCTGGATCATCACTGCTGGATCATCATCACTGTATCATCATCAAATCTAGATCATCACTTGATCTGGAACATCATCATCGGTGCTATCTCAAAATGGTGATATCTCTTGATTCTTCTCGTCACAGGAATTTCTATAGAGCCAGCCCTTTTTCATGCTAGTTGTAGGCCTAGACTTCAAGTAGGTCTTATTCAGCACTTATATCCAACCCTAACTTAGAATGGCCCTCCCAGCTCTTACATCTGACCTCATCTTGTCACAAAGGCACACCCAACACTCACATCTGACCTCATCTTGTCAGAAAGGCCCAACACTCACATTTGACCATGTGTAAACACATCGTGCCAGAATGGCTCAACACTTATATCTAACCATTTGCAAAACACCGCATCGAAAGGGCTCTACACTTACATCCGACCATGTGAAAACACACCACATCGGAAGGGCTCTGCACTTACATCCAACCATGTGCGAGCACACCGCATCGAAAGGGCTCTACACTTACATCCGACCATGTGCAAACACACCGCATCAGAAGGGAACTACAATTACATCTGACCATGTGTAAACACATCACACCATAATGGATCTCAGTCCCAAACTAAGGATTCCTGGTAATTGACCAGGTGCCTCCATTCTCCCAGAGAATGGTATCAACCCTTATATCTGATCAAGTGGGAACACATCCCTCAATCACATCAGAATGGCCCTGAAATTATATGTGATCATGTCAGACTACATCCCATATTCATATTAGAATGGCCCTCAATCCCAGATTGAGTATTCTTGGTAACTGACCAGGTGCCTCCATTCCAAGAATAGCATTCAACACTTATATTTGATCATGTAGGAACCAATCCTACAGTCACATCAGAATGGTTCAGCACTCATATCTGACATGGAAGGAACCAATCCTCTCACCATGATAGAATGGCTCAGCCCTTACATCTGACCATGGAAGGAACCTAATCCTCTCACCATGTCAGAATGGGTCTCAAACTCATCATTTCCCCTTGGAGCGAAGCTCGATCTGGAGAACACCAAGCTTCTCCCTGAAGTACTCAAACTTCACTCTGGCCAATGGCTTCATCAACACATCAGCTATCTCTTCATTTGTTGCAACATACCGGAGCTTCACTGCTCCTCTCTGCACCATATCCCTGATTTAGTGATAATTGATCTCGATATGCTTCGACTTGTCATGGAACATCGGGTTCTCCGACAACTTCACACAACTCTGGTTGTCACAATATATACAAGCAGTATCCAACTAGAGATCAAATAAATCAGACAGTAGCTTTCTCAATCACACTGCCTCGTAACTAGCTGAACAAGCTGCGACATACTTTGCTTCAGCTATACTCAGTTCCACACAGGACTGCTTCCTGCTAAACCAAGAGATCACACCTAATCCCATACTGAAGCAGCATCCTAAAGTGCTCTTCCTATCAATGGCACTACCTACCCAATAGGAATCAACATAACCCTCCAGGTTAATCTTCTGATTTTCCTTGTACTTGAGTCCATAATCAACTGTACCCTTCAGGTACCTCAGAACATGCTTTGCAGCAATCAAGTTAACATGTCTCGGATCGGTCAAGAACTGGCTCAAGGTGTTCACAACAAAGCAAATATCTAGTCTTGTGTTCGTCAGTTACATCAAGGACCCAATCATCTGATGATACATTGTAGCATCAACCACTTCTGATGAAGCATCACTCAATAGCTTCAGGTTCAATGCCATAGGTGTGGTTATGGCCTTATAGTCCATCATCCCAAACCTCTTCAAAATCTCTACTGCATACTTCCCTTGTCCGAGGAAGATTCCATCCACATTTTGCCACACCACCATGCCTAGAAAATAGTGCATCATACCCAAGTCTTTCATTTCAAACTCGACAGCAAGCTTCATCTTCATATTAGCAATCAACCCATCCATACCTGCTACAAATAGATCATCCACATATAGTAGGAGTATCACTGGGTTACCTTTTTCAACCTTGTAGTAAAGGTTGGAATCTGCTTTACTTTTGGCAAAACCCAAACTAGATAGAAAGCCATCAATTATGTCGTACCATGTCCTGGGTGCCTATTTCAAACCGTACATGGATTTATTCAATATACACACATGAGACTCCCTGTCATGTGTCTCAAAATCGAGTGGCTGCTCCACATACACTTCCTCTTCTACTACACCATTCAAGAAAGCAGTCTTGACATCCATCTGGTGTATCTTCCATTTCATCACTGTAGCCATAGAAAGTACTGATCTGATGGAAGTGTATCTGGCTACAGGTGCAAAATTTTCTTCATAGTCTATTCCTTCTTTCTGAGAGAAGCCACTAGCCACGAATCTTACTTTATATTTCTCTATGCTTCCATCTGCAACATGCTTGATCTTGTAGATCCATTTGGAAGTTACAATCAACTTCCCTTTTGGTCTTGGGACAGCATCCCTAACATCATTCTTCATGATCGATTGATACTCTTCGATCATAGCATCCTTCCATTCTTTTATTTCTACTACTTATTCATAGTTGGAAGGTTCTTTATCAATAATGTCACATAGCAGGGCTACATAACTGGAGCAGGACCTAGTTCTCTTTCTTCCTCTCTGTGTTTCTTCTAAAGCTCCATATATTTCTACACCTTGGATAATTTCATGTACCCAAGCAGGTTTCCTCTTGTGAGGATTCTTCTCCTAAGGTGGATCCACGGGTTCTTTAGGTTCTTCTAATTCTCGATCCTCTTCTTGAGTTTCTTCGTTCATGGTTGTATCATGAATTCTGGGTGCTTTTGTTTCTTCAGATTCTTCAGTCAGTCTCTTCCTAGATTTGATGTAGGCTGAATCTTCGTCAAATGTTACAACTCTGATGATGTCGATCTTCTTGAATCCTAGGAAGTATATTATATAAGCCTTCAAGCTTTCAGAGTATCCCACAAATATACCCTTCTTTCCTGAAGGATCTAACTTTGTCCTCTTTTCTTTCGGAATGTGTATGTACACAGGACAACCAAATATTCTGAGATGGCTGAATTCTGGTTTCTTACGAGAGAAGACTTCTTCAGGTGTCTTGTTCTCTAGTACTCTGTGTGGAGTACAGTTCTGTACATATACCATTGTTCTGGAAACTTTTTCCCATAGATGCATGGTAAGATCTTGATCATGAAGCATGGCCCTTGTTGCTTCCATGATGGTTCTATTCTTTCTTTCTGCAATCCCATTCTGTTGTGGATTATATGGAGTGGATAACTCCCTCTTAACCCTAAGTCTTTGCATAGCTCTTTGAATTCATTTGATGTGAATTCTCCGCCATTATCTGATTGAAAGGTCTTGATCTTATTTTCAGTGTGGTTCTCAATCAAGGATTTGAATTCCTTGAACTTGCTGAATACTTCATCTTTGTTCTTCATAAAGTATATCCATGTCTTTCTAGAAAAATCATCAATAAAAGAAACATAGTATAC
>LPNX010765908.1:511319-542989 GCA_001517045.1 Pseudotsuga menziesii
TACATCAAAGTGGATGATTTCCAAGATTCCTTTTTCCTTACTCTCGCTACTTGGAAATGTCTTCTTTGTGTTCTTCCCTTTCACACATCCTTTGCATACACCTTCATGTTTTGTCTACATCTCTGGGAGACCTTCAATAGCTTTGCTTGCAAGTGGTAGTGCTCTATAATGCACATGTGAAAGCCTTCTATGCCAAAGCTCATTTGGTTTTACCGAGTCACGAACCAAATCTTGTTCTGGTTGTCCCTTCAATTTGTATAGACCTCCTTCTTGTTCCCCAATCACTACTGCATTATCAATAGATTTTCCCTTTGGCCACATGAGAACTTGGACATCTACAAATGCAACCCTCATTCCTTTTGCATCCAATGCAAATATGGAGAGGAGGTTCTTCTTTAGTCCAGGTACAAACAATACATCTTTCATCTTGATAAAATTTCCAAAGTCTAGATTATATGAGGATTCACCACTACCTTTTATTGGATACTGATAGTCATCTCCAAGTTTCACCTTGTGAGGTGATTCATGTTCAGATAGTTTCACAAAGGATTCCTTGAATCCTATCATATGTTTGGAAGCACCACTGTCTATAAGCCAATCATTGCTGCCATGTGTAATAGTTCCCGTGAGAGCGGAAATCAGAACATATTCTTCATCACTGTCTTGTCTAGTTCTCTTTGTGGAAGGTTCATCATACTCTGCAGCATGAGCATGATGTCTCTCTTGTTTCCCTTCTTCTTGTGAGAGCTACTTTTGTTTCTAGGACAATCTCTAGCAAAGTGTCCTCTTTCATCACAAGTATAGCAAATGTACTTAGACATATCTCTAGGATTTATAAAGTTACTCTTCTGGTGAGAGTGCTTATCTCTGTGGTGGCTAGTTCTGGTTTTCTTGGATTGTACTGTGAGAGCTTGATCTTCACTTCCCATCTTTTCTTCTCGAGCTGCTATCCGAGCTTCTTCTTGAGAGCATTCTTCCCATAGTCTGCTGAACTTGACTAGCTTCTTTCTGGCATAGATCCCTTGAATGAAAGAGTCCCATGCCCTAGGAAGACCATTCAAGGTGGTCATCACAATATATGCATTCTCCACTTCTTCATCTACTGCTTCCAGCTATTCCTTGATTTGAGAGACCCTTGTAAAGTAAGACTAGATGGTCTCTACATTCTGGATCTTTACATTCTTCAGTTGGTTTCTCAAAATCATCTTCTGGTTTATGTTCTTTCCTTCAAATAGTTTGGTTAGGGCGTCAAACATAGCTTTAGGTGTCTTTAGGGAGGACACCTGTGGTATGAGGTGATCCTTGATTGAATCAGCAATAATCCTCTTAGCCATAACCAACTTCTTCTTGTGTAAGGCCTTAGCCTCATCTCCCTCTAGAACTGGAACCTCCTCATTGATGTAGGAGTCCAACTCATTTTCTTCCAGGACCAGGGAGATCCTATACTTCCAGGCTCAGAAGTTATCAGCCCCCTCAAGCTTTTCTCAAGCTTGGTATGATGAGACATATTAACTGAGAAGCTAAAATGGAAATACAAAAGATTTAGATCTTACCAGGTCAATATGTCGGATCTGGATCTGGAGCTGAATTTCTACAGAGCTGGTTTAGGAGCAGATTAGGGTTTGACTTTCTCGGAGTTATGTCCAACCAAAATCTTTGATCTTGATCTCTAAACTTAAATTTTGAGGAGGAGATCAATCCATGCTTGGGCTCACTCAAAAATTCCACTTCTGTGGAAAGCCCTAATTTCCAGCAACAGTGTCGAGTCAAAGACTGAAAATGCTCAGAATCAGATTATGCTTCAACAGAAAGATGCACCCTGGGGAGGAGAGTTATCCGAACCTTCTTTTTCTGAAAATATGTTGAGAGAGATCCAAAAAGTAGGAAGCCCTAGTTTCCGTAGCTGCACAGTGTCTTCTTCTCACGTTAGCTCTAATACCATGTTAGATTTTTATCATTTAAGCTAGCATTAACTTAGGATCTTAACTGAAAGAATAACAAGCACAACAATCAAACACATGAGACAATAAACACAAAGATTTTCCTTGAGGAAACCATAAAGGAGAAAACCCCACAACTTCCTCACAGATAGAATCAGCACCAAAAGAAAAACCCCAAAAACAGTAAGATGATTTCCCGACAGCAGTAGCCTCTTTCTTTCTAGCCCCAGCAACTTCTTCTTCCTCAGCTATGCGCTACAACTGAGTGTGAGTGAGTGTGTGATAATTAAAGAGGCTCACTCTCTATTTATACTAATTCCTCACTTGACAATAAATCACTAGGGCCGACTTCTCTAGGAGAGTCTAATAACCCTAGGTCCACACAACTACAGGGAATTTAACCCTTGAACAATACGAGGGTTACCCACAATGACTTGACATGACTTGTTTACATTATAGAACCTCCCGATAGGAACATCGGGGCATGAAATGACTCAATTACATTACAGATACTTCCTAGAATAAACATCGAGGTACAATACATGAAATATACAAGTGAATACATTCTGAAGTTACAAATACATCAACAGTGACAAGACCTAATTTCTTCAAAATATCTTCAGAAACAAAGTTCTTCTGGCTAACGTTATCCACAGTCAGATGTAATGGATTATTCTGAACCCATTTCCGTGTATGGAATAGGAGCTCTCGTTCCTCCTCATCGATGATGGTCAAGACTATTAGAGTGGTCAAGGTCGAAGCCAAGAGGGCTGAGCATCTGGATCAGATTCTACAAGGGTTCTGTCGGGCGAGTCGAATGTCGGCAATTTTTCCAAAAATGTCTTCCGAGCTTTGCATTTTGACATATCATGCCATGATGAACTTTGATAATCACACCATTTCTCAGTAGGGTTCTGTTTGCTCCGATCCCTTTTGTCTATCTGAAAGTTATTCTTTTGATGATCAGGCTTGGACAGATTTTGCTAAGAAAGATTCTTGAACTTGTTGGAGTCGGCTCACAACTTCTTATTGGATGTTCGACCTATTGGCTTGTTCACGAGGCGTATCTTTCCTTTTTGTTTAGCTTCAATCTTACTAGCGTAATGAAATGCATGCGCAAGTGTGATGATAGCTAAAAACACCATCTCTTGCTGAATGTACGAGGATAAACTGCCAACGTACTTCATGACAAGAAATTTCTCTTCTTGTTGGATGCTAAGTCTAACCATGAGTGGATAAAACTTGTTGTTGTAACTCTGTACAAGCTAGTCTTTCCACTGCATTATATGTTGCCACTTCTTGTACTATTGTTCAATGTACTTGGGCGGATAGAACTCCTTTCGGACATTTTCGACAAATTTTACCCATGTGTCGATGGGGTCTTCTTCTTTTTCCAATTTTGTCTATAGGTTCTCCCACCAGCAGTGTATAGAGGTTGACATCTTCCAGGATGTAATGGTGATATTTTCTGCTTCATAGAGTTGATTTACCGCAAAGTAATATTCCAATTGTTGCACCCAATTGTCGACGGATTCCATGTCAATCTTACCTTCAAGGTTCGGTATATCCAGATTCATTTTCGCTTTGAAGGGGATGATTTTATCGGAGTGAGATCTTGTCGAGGATTCCTGGAGTTCGCAGTGACTCTCAAGAGAATCTTGCTGAACTAGGAAAACATTTCGGTTCACAGGAGATTCAGGTATTTTTCTATGAGTTTCTTTGTCTCGTCAGTTGCATGTCTATTGTCTTTTTCTTCAATCATATTTTGTGAAGTCAAAGAAAGTGTCTACTTGTGTTGCTTGGCTTAAAAGTGTGTTTGAACAGGAATAAGTTAAATAACTTTGATGGAAGTTCTTATGTAACTTAAGCTATGAACAAGATATTGCTCTGATACCAATGATCCAGGTCGTTCCCAGGTGCACGTTGGGAACAATAGTCGACTGAATGAGTCGAGATCTGTTGTGGCGGAATCAAATAAAGAGATACAACAAAGTAGGAAAACACACTAGGTCGACAAGAAATATACACACAGACAATATGCAAGAATTCGAACCAATTTATTACTTCTGCTCCATGAAATATGGAGGAATCAGATGATGATCAGAAAGATTTCTATATTACATTAATGTACATGCTTATATAGAGGATGATGAGACGTTTGGGTGACTACCCGCTACGTTCAGTTACAGAAGTTATAATAGTCAAAAGTTCAACCGTCGTCGAGCATGTTGATATGTTGTCAGCTGCGAACTTGTCGAGGCGAACCTGTCGAAGACGAACTTGTCAGTTGTTGGTTTTCAAGGAAAACTTGTCGGCGAACCCATTGGTTGTTGGTTGGATCAATGGCCATACATGATTTCATTGAATGTTGGATATATATTGATTCCAGTTTGTGAAAATCTTTAAGATGATTTTGAATTTTTTTTCCCTTTTGTTGTTGTTTTTGTTTTTTTGTTTTCGGAAAAATAATAATTATTGTTGCTAACTCTATATATAATTTTCTATATATAGTTATTTATTTATTTATTTTTATAATTTTAATTATAATTATTATTTTAAAGTAACAATAATATATATAGACTACCCCTTTCTTACTTTGTTATTCTTTTCTTCTTTAACTTTTTTTAACTTTTTTTTTTCTTTACTTTTTATTTTTCTAAACCACATATGGTTTTCTTTAAAACCATGTGTTGTTTTACACTTTTTTTTTTCCTTTTTTCATTTTTCCTCTTTCCATTGGAAAAAATTATTTGACCACATGTCACGGTAAAACTGCTTTGATACCGCCTGTAGGAATATAATTCTTACATGTTGGATAATGTATTTTTATATATAATTGATGATGATATGATACATAGTATCTCAGAATATATAATACATAATAGTGAACTTGCCACATCTATTCTCATGTTGTTGTTGCATTTAGCATATATAATATTAATTAATTAATTGCTTAATCTAATTTATTATTTTATTTACATATTATTATATTTGGTATGTTACACTTTCCCATACTTTCCCATGTTTGTCTAGTAAGAATGTTAACATAAGAACCCAAGTCCAGAATAATATAATCCATGTCGTAATCACCTATATGGGAAGCCATCTTATCCCATCTTGTTTTCCAAATAATAATTCAATATTTTCCCAAGCTTCTTTCGGAGTCCTAAGTATCTCAAGATGGAACAAAATATCCTAGGAGATGTGAGTACACATGAAGCTGAAAGCCTCATCGAGCCAATTCAAAAAATTATTCTTTTCAACATGCTATTGGGGCTTAGTTTCTCTGCCCATAGTCATCCTATACAAGCTAAGCTTGTGCAAGGATACTTTCATATCTACCATCCAATATAAATAGTTGAAAAGTGTAAGGATACAGGGCACGAGAGTTGAGGAATCCATGTATATGTATGCTGAAACAATCAATTCTTCAAGTAGCTACGTAGGTACCTGCAAATATCCTTGTAAAACCAAAATTAATTTTCAATAATGTTAGTTTCAATCCTTTCCACCTCGACATGTACACTTTCTCAAAGTCCATCACACCTGGATAGACCTCTCTGAAAATAATTGAGAGGGAGAAAGGCTATCATTCCATGATTTATGTGGAAACTTAGGTGCTTCTGGTGTACAATGGAGGTCGAGAAAGAATTGATGCTAGCATGAACAAGGCTCAGATACCATGTTTGAATTATTAAACCATTGATCTATAGGAAATGAGAGCAATTGAAAGGTATAATTGTGCAGTGGAATAGTAAGAAAAATGTACACTGAACAAGACAAATTTCAAAGAAAACTGATAAGAATTGATTAATAAATTACAACATTAATTTTCAATAAATATAGTAGTATACAATAGTGTTACAATAAGGAGAATTCAAATCATGTGGATAATATTCGAATCTACCAACTCAATCTTGACTGACTGACTAACTAGGAGTGTCTAAATCACTGCATGGGATCCAATAGTCTAACTCGGGATAACTAAATCAGTCTAACAATAAGTTAAACTAGTTAAACTAGTTAAACTGACAAGGTAGGTGGAGAAAGGAACCACTTCCCCATGTAGCCATGAAAAATTGGCGCTAGACTAACTGAAAGTGATCTAACTGAATGTAACTGAAGGTTGACTCAACATAATTGGTTACCTACCACAACCAATTGATGGAGGATGTTGGTGGCTTTTAGAGTGGCTCCTAAAATGTAGGGAATGGTCTCATAGGCACTTAAAATAATGCATGAACATGTAGTAATTGGAATTTAACCTCTATATGTGTTCCCTATACTAGACAAAATGATCAATATACTATAAATGGACAAGGAAGGATTATAATAATCCCAATACCTACAACTTAGCAATCAACCGTGGACATTCTTCATTAGTGTGATCCAGTGCTTTACAGTATGAGCATGTCAACATAGGATTAGTGCAATATCTAGAAAAATGTTTAGGCTATCCATAATTATAAGAAATGACTTGGCCTCTTCTGCGGCCAAATACTCGTCCTCGTCCTCGACCTCTAAGAAGTCCACCTCCTCTAGGTTGAGGGTATTTTTCCTATAGGTATTGGGCCTAAGGAAATTGTTCCCGAGGGTATTGTTTCCAAGGAAATTGTTCCTGATTACAATCAACTTGCATATGTTCATCAGTCTTCATTAGGTAGGTGTCGTTTGTCTTCTCCTGTAGTAACTGATATGCTCTGCGATATTTCTCTTTGTTTCCTACTCATCGACAAAATTTTCAATATAGACTGGCTGTTGGTATTACTATTTTATGTAAATATAAACATTATTCTGACTGATGCCCTCTGGTTTGATAAATTATACACCAAGACATCCCTTGTGTATTTATTGGATTCAATGCTACTAATGAAAGATAGTTTGTGAATGGTGAACATGAATCTTTATGGTGGCCTTTAGTTCTACATCACATACACCAAATTTCCTCATGTACTTTGGGTTATGGAGATGTACGCAAGATTGCGGGTATGATGTAATATTGATATAGATATGGTACCTATTCTTATTCTTCTTAAGATATAAATCGATATTCTTCTTCTTCATCGCAAGACTCTCCATCAAGATGTGGTGCCAATTTGTAGTCCCTTCTTTCGGCCGCGCTAACTTCCTCTCTTGGTCCCAGTCCTTATTCTCTTTCCCGACCAAAATATTCTCTCACTTCTCAGGAGACCACCTTATTGCTCAATCTCACTATAAAAAAGAAACATCTCAATTTATTCGCATCCATTATACTCCCAATATTTCTTGCGACATTACCCTAATTCTCTATGCATAAATATTCACTCGTCATACTCCATTCTCAGGATCCCTTTTTCACATACCAACATATTGATCCACAACTTTAAAATTTTTAGATAACAACCTCTATGTTCTTAGAAGAATTCTATTTCCATTTCGCTATATGAATTTATTGTGCCGACTGCAATTTCCATGATATATCCCTTTAGAATATTATCAACCTAGAAGTAAACAACCCTAGATATAGGATTACTAACTCTTTTCAACCACTGTATCAAATGAGGACTCCACTCTGTAGGTTCTCCACCCCTAAAAAAATTTCTTTTGATCTGCTAGCTTCGACAACCACTCATGAAATACAATAAGAAATTCACTAAAGAAAATACCATGAATGTATGTTTAAATGTATCATTCCATCCTTTACTTTCTTCCCATGCAAAATCAAGTCCTTTATAATCAACCCAATCTTGAATTTTGGGTTTCGTTAGGTGCCAAAACATATCCCCGTCAAGATGATTTAGGTTCTGATAGGAACCATTTTCAGTTTGTAAGTTTCTGCGGTGAGTTAGGTTGATGTAGGTTTTTTCCGGAAAATCCGTAGTAGTCATTTTCAGTTTGTAAGGAACCATTTGTTGGCTTACTTCTCTGTCGACCCAAGTTCAAATCCCTTGTTCATAAACAAATCCCAAGATATCGGCTTGATATAATATAACCCCATCGAAACACCTATGATGCAGATGAGGTCTCACCCGAGATATATATTGGGAACAATTAGAACAATGTTTCTGTAGTTATGAGGGGGATTTCCTTATTATAGGATTATCAGGTCACTCTACCAAAACCAGGGAATAGAATTTTGTCTCATACATTTATTCAAGAAGATAACCTATTGATCCCTTAACATATATGACAATATATAACATAAATAATTAAAAATCATTAGCTACTATTCTGTATGATCATAACATTAGATGTGCGACATATATAGAAAAGTTCATTCCCAACATATCAACTCGACACATTTAGATCAATTCATTGACAAGAGATATGCATTCGACATAAACACATATATTAAATACACACGTACATAAGGTTAAATGTGGAAACCAATCCGAGAAAAACCACAAAGGTTCTCTTCATCTGGCATGAGAAATGGTTTAGCACATTTGGTCTAGGATCTCAACTTGCAGACTATTCATTTGATATTCTTTACAATCAATCACTTATTTCTTGTCTCATGTTCTCTAGTTTAGGTCTCTCTCTCTCTCTCTCTCTATCTCTCTCTCTCTCTCTCTCTCTCTCTCTCTCTCTCTCTCTCTGTATATATTCTCTANTGCACACAACTTGGATTGAACTTAGAGGCTTTTAAAACTCTTTCTTTACCCGTCGACTGATTCTCAACCTCTAGTCGGCAAGTTGTATTACTAATTTAACCCATACCATTACATCTCAAAAAAAGCACTATCGACCCAAATTACAATCATTTTTTATTTCCCAAAAGAAAACTATCAATCTAACTAACTCTTTACCTAAAATAGGTTGAAATCCTCGTCTCAACCTGTTTTCTTCCTCTTTTGTTGTGGTTCCTTTCATTGTGGTATTTGCTTGTATTGCAACCATGATATTCATCTTTTCGAGCAATATTCTAGTTATCTTTTCTCATCTTTTCCTAGGGATAACATGGTGGCTAATAAGAAAAGGATCCCAAAGATCCTACAGAAAAAAAAAATTGAGCAGAAGGTTTCTCTATTAGTATAGATGCTAAGAGATTAGTAATTGGAGCATTTCTAGGAGGAGAAAATCCCCCCTTCTTCAGTGATCAAAACTCGTTCCTGCTCATGTGGAGTTCCCATTTCATTGGATGTTACATCCATCTCATGTTCCATATTTGAATGATTTGTAGGGATTTTCGGATATTCAGTAAATAATCCTTGAATACGAAGGATCATCTTAAATGTTGATCCACCAGTATGAAAGACCAAAACTCAAATATCTCAAAAAATACTAACTAGATACACAAAAACAAGTGCTAATAATTCTAATAAGAAAAAAACAAATTTGTGTTTGGTGGGATAAATGGTCTAGATCCTCACAGGAGTTTCAAGTCATCGCAACTCATGATATACTGTAGGGTCCAACAATGATACGCCATAAGGAGGATTGGGACCATACCCTTTCATGTATACCCAACTACCTGGACAGTGTGCACAGTAGCTCCTTGAGTGTTGTTCTTGGTGTATTTCTTCGACAAGACGATCGATAGTGTACTCATTTGGTGTCAAGATCCTATGGTGTCTCCCGATATACGCAAGGTACGTCAAAGATCAAATATGTAGTAGTGTTGTCTAATGCACAATCATTCGAAAGGGGCCTTCTGATATACTCTAAAGTATGTGAGAGAATATTTCTATATACCATAAAAGTACGTGCAATAACTTTTGATATACCAAAAATTACGTGGAAGAATCACACAGTCCTCAAGATGCAGTGCATAAAACAAATGACAACTTCTAGGCTTAAAGATGTCGAAACACATATCTAACCTAACTCATAGTTTTTCTAAAAAAATTTCCCTATCTAATGCTTTATTTTATCTTTTTATGATTAGGTTGACAATATGATGTAAAGAAATGACTCATAAACCATGCAAAAAAAATGCAAATATTCACTTTTTATTTCGAAATATGTCTTATTTTAAGAGCAGAGTAAGAGAAAAATTTCCAATCACATAATAAAATCCTTCGAAATTGTCGATGAAAATACAAACGTGCATAAATATTTTTGTACTTCACTGAAATGCGATCTCTGACAGGATAAAAAGAAAAAACTATCTAGTCATTCACTCTTACAATTTCCAAAATCAAGAAGAGAAAACTAGTCATTTACTTCACAAATGAAATCCAAGAATCAAATATTAATTGAAATTAAAGGAAATAAATGTAGTTTTTTTCATAATGGAGATAAAAAGAAACACCTAAAAGGTTATTCTTATGAAAGCATATAGAAACTACAATTTTTTATATGAATATATGCGATTATCAGAGATCTTTACAATGACTATAACACCCAAGACTAAAATTTCATTCTAAAAAATCATCAAAATTCTGAAACTTGTATTAATATCTATCCTACAAAATTTAATTGAAATTGACTTGGATTCAATCCAGCATGCAGAATTTATAACACACAGTGTATCATTCCCAAAAATATATTTGAAAATCCAAAAATATAATGAGTCAAACAGAGTCATTGAACACCTACCTCGATGCAACTTGCAAGTTGGTAGTAGTGCATCCTCCTATGGATGGCACTTCTAATTGTCCATTGAGAAAGGGATTATGTGATGCCACTTTTAATATGTCAATAAGAGTTGGCAATGCTCTATCACTACACACATAAAGTGTCATAGAACCAAAGGCGCTGCACAAAAATAACCCAGGTGTGTCAATGCAGGTAAGGATCCAAAAAAATAAGAAACACCCTCAAACTCAACAAGTACTAGATAAATTAAAGTTTTCTAAAATCAATTACTGAACTTGAGAGGTGAAATATAACTGAAATAAAGTGAATTTCATACCCTTTGAAGAAAAAAAGGAAAATTAGATTTTGCAATAAAAAAAATCAAAACCAAAGAATATGATGCATATATCTATTCCCCAATATGGTCACCAATTTTGTTACTAGAAATATGTGGTCAATGCAGACAAAAACCATTTCCCTGGTCTATATGGTATATATCTAGAACAAAATAGAAACAAAAATGAAACATTTCCCTAGATCTAATAATATTACTTGATTGGAATGAAACCTTAACTTTTTATGAAGGTTGTCCCTACTAGATGTAAATCTTAATTGAGCTCAATTGAAATTGAAGAACCTGCATAGATCAGATCCAACAAGAAACAAGGAAACTTACAAGATAATAACATAGATTTATATCAATGACCAAGGAGAAATGTAATAAACAATGAATTACACAATGTTTATGGGAAAGGAAAACATATTGCATTAATAGAATGAAGGAAATATTACAACCAAAGAGCCTTGATGCTGTGCTTCTTCCCACAATCTTTTTTCCTCAAACTTCAATCTCTTTCCTCTCAACTCTAGAAATATTTCAACAACATATCAGTTATTTGTTGGTCCTCCCCCAAACCATGGAGCTAAGCTTGTATTTATAGGACAAAAAGGGATCAAAGGAGTTGAGGATTAATTGGATGAGGTTGAGAGATAATCCCTAGGGTTTATGGGTTCGACTGCCACCTATTATGGTTGGTTGGGATAAGCCTCCATGACGTTTTTCTTCTAAACAGCTCTTGACGCTTCTCTTTTTTCATTTTAATTAAAACCAACGCACCATGTACACTAGAAAGTGGCATTAGGAAGAGGTGAAGCTCCTTGTACAAAGGAAAGGAGTGTCATTGACGCTCTTTGTCCATTAGAAACCATCATCAACCCATTCTGATGCCTTCTGTCTAAAGGAAGGGTGCATCAATTATACTAGAAATTGGACTTCTGGTAAGGAAAGACCCATTTTCAAGTATTTTGGAACATATACTTTAGGGATCACAAAAAATACACATGAAGATGGAAATTTGTTGATGTAATAGTAGCTCAAAATAAGAAAAGATAGAAATTTCCTAATTTTTGCAAAAGACTTAGGAAGGATTAGCAACAATCAAGAAAGCTGCAAGGCCTAAAATTATATAGAGAGGGAACATTTGAGAGAGAGGGTCCACATGCCATTACTTATCTTGATGGTTGGAATTACAAGGAAGAGGGTACATGAGGAAGAGGAAAAATCACCCAGGAGTTCATTAAAAGAGGATGATTACATCATTGGAAGAGTTTGGTTAATGTTTTGAATATCTTATTGGAGATCTCTTTCTTCTCTATGGTTGGGTGATGTGCCCCTTGCAAACAATTGGGCTATGTGCCCCTATGTCCACCACAATAGTTGATCATTCAACTAAATATTGAGGAGGAAGGTATTCAACATTTCTCACTAAGTTTTATTGCTGGTTTTCAATATCAATTTTAGGTCCATTTGAATTCCAAACAATATGTTTATGGTCCGACAGTTCGAGTTCCAGTAGTTATGTGTAGATTTGTAGTGTGCTAGTTGTAGTATGGTATATTGATGGTGCGATATTTAGTATGATGTGGATGCTATAATTGCATATCTAATATGTACTAAATTTCCTAATAAATAATAAAATCATTATTGTGCTTCCATTCCACATATTTCATATTTTATTGTACCTTTTCTCCTATGCACCATTCATTATCAAAATCTAACTAGTTATAAGTTTTGATGCAATAACCTGACTTATGCACCTCCAAATATATATATGAAAGTTGCTTCAGGTATATAATACAAAAATGATCCTATGTAAATCATCATAATAGAAATTCATGACTTCCTAGTTCCATTCGAATCTGCCTAGAAATGACCCACTTGAGTTGTCTTTTCCCTAGTCTCTCCTCTAATCCTAGAATATCCGTCTCTAATCCAAGAATATTCATCTACGATCCTATAATATTCCATAGTAGGTTGGGGATGGTCGAGTCAAGATGCTCCTAGTATTTCACTGTTAGTGGATGATCTTCCACATAATTCCTTGGGAAATTACCTTTGGTTAGTTGGTTTATCCCATTGGTTTTCCCAAGTGTAATGTGCTCAGAAAAGTGCAAAATTTTGAAGTATAATTTTGAGTCCTAGTTTTATTTAATACTTGTAGCTCCATCAAGGAGTACTATAGGTTTTCCTAAGGATTTAGTTTACCGCAATTTAAAGTTTGTGGAAAATAGGAAAGGTCTAGTGGTGTTTGGGACAAGTCTAAAAATTCTCAGTCCAAGTCTAGTCAATTTCGAGTTAGTGTGCCTAAATATTTTTTGGGTACATTACACTAGGATATTGAGGATGATCCATGTGGGTATCAAAAAAATTTGATACTTACGATCTGAAAATGCAGAGATCAATAATCATTGGAATGTCATACATGGATTCCATAAAGTCCAATTTTCTCATGATTTGAGTATGCATCTAACTATCCTTTTTTCCCATTGCACGGGTACTTAAATATTTTAATAACTAGTAAATATAAATCATTTTGGAGACCTTGGAATCCCTTATAATAAATAAATTAGTATCACAAGAGTGATTCCAATTTCACTTTCTTAGTGAGGGGTTTTTCCCCTTCTAGTTGAAGCCTTCTTTTCTAGATTATTTGTCCCAATTTTAATAGTTTATTTGTTTGATGAAATACCTATTTTCTAAAACCATTTCTTACTATTGGGATTTGATTAGTTTTTTTGGATCCTTATTGATAGGAATAGAAGTGGCCATCCTTAGTATACCACACTATGTAGTGCTTCCTTTTTCTTCTACATGTAATGGACTCTTCTGTTTCCTATCCTCGTCTTGGAGGTTTCCTCATTCTATCATGGAATGCACATGCTTGGTTCATTTCAATTGAAGAATAAGTCCTAGATGTTCCCTCTCGATAATAAATGTTTGATAGCATGAAACTATGATGGATTCAAAGAACCAAAGTTGATTAAGGGAGATAGGGAACCATAAAGGATGGAGAAACATGCCAAGAAATTCTAGAGTCCTATCCAAATACAAACCATCATAATAACCCTTTATATTTCCTTTCCTATAACTGACATAACCTCATACCGCATTGTATTCTTGATTGACCAACACTTTTCATGAGTGAACCAAATCTACCTACCCTAGGACGTGTAGTGGACCACCCCTCATTAATTCAAAGGACCAACATATCCCTCAACCACTAGTACAAAATGAGAAATTAATGACTAAAAAAATGACAAAAATCTGGCTATAAACGACTATTTTTGAGTAGAAGACTAATAGTAGCTGATTTTCACTATCTTATAGCTTGACTAACTTAGTCGTATTTCACTTAGTCATTACGAGCTTGAATTATTAGTCATTGAGTTGGTCACAGATTTAGTCATGAATTTAGTCACTAATTGCAACAATTAATGACCAAATAGATGACTAAATAGACTACTAGATGATAACATATTAATGACTAAGCTAAATACAAATAAATGTTAGTCGCGCTATAAAATACGAGAAATTAGCTACTAATAGTTGTATATATGTGAATTTAGTTGTTTTTGTAGTCACAAATTTATGATAGGGCACGAAGAAATCGAACCACCAACCTCCTGCCTAATTATAGGCAGGTGCTCTACCATTGATCTAGAACCCTTTAATAAGTTGTTATTGGTTGATAATGATGATATTCAAACAACTTTTACATCATTCAAGCATACAAAATAATGATTATCAAGTTACTATAGATCCATAATGAATTACCCTGTACTAGTCCTTCAAGTCCTTCTTGCACTTAATAAATGCATTTGAAAGACTTGAAGGACTATTACAAGGTAAGCCATATGTATCTATAGTGACTTGCTAATCATTATTTTGTATGCTTGAATGATTCAAAACACAAAAATTCCATAAATTTATAGGAATGACAAGCATGCGTCCAATGTTAAATTATCTATTGAGTCATCTAGAGTCATTCCAAGATATCTGAATTTGATTGAAAATTCATAAGTAACTTGAAGATAGTGGTGGATGATGTCATGGAAAGGAGGATTTCAGTTTATATAGAAGCACAGGATGAGAAAATTGAGCAACTCATCACCCAAAATGTATATTGAATAGTAAAAACAAATATCCAACTAGTTACATTTCACATCAAGAATAATGGGCATTAACTCTAAGTACTCTTAGCCACTAGATAAATGGAAATGAAATGAGATGAAATATTAGCAACAATACCTTCGAGTTTGCTTGCTGACAATAAGTATGAATACTTATGTGATCATTTTATATAGAGGTGACTTAAACAACCATTAACCTGCAATCAAGGAAAGAAACCATGTTCATATTGATATATAAATAAAATAAAATAAAGTTAAAGATAGACTATGCCAATCCCACTATCATTTATACCTCGAAAGAGAACTAGAAAATCTTCCACAACTGTTAAACTTTGTCCAAAATGGCCACTTGGAATGCCACTGTTTAAACAAAACAAAAAATAAATTGAAAACATGAAAGTAGCAATTTACTCTACCTGTTTATTGGATACAGAGTTCCATCGGATGTACAACATAATTAGTCAAGCACATGCAATAAAATTATAAATGGACAAAAAGAAGAAAACAATGTGGTTTAGAACTTCCTTAATTTCTATACTTAGATATATATTACGATCACACTTTGTCTCTTAGGATACAATTCACTAACAAAACAATGGACATACCTGAGAGAGAGATAGATAGGTAGTTGTGCGACAGAGTGAGACAAATACAGACCTCAAGGTATTAATCAAAACAGTCTAGAAATGAGGATGAACTTTAAATCCCATTGCTGGAATAAATGACAGTCTTTTAGGACAGTCATGCATCAAGCGAATAGAAGCTCCTTTCAAATGTGGAGAGGCAAGAAGCTCCTTCCCGATTAGCAATGTATTAGGAATGGAAATAAAAAAAGGGAATAAAACAAGCCTCATGCTAAGACTTCTAAGCCATAGTAAAACTTGTATTTTAATTCTGACATATCTGGTCCATAGTTTTTTCTCATATAATGAAAAATATCATAAAGAAAACAAATACATAAGATGAAAAATAAATTTTCTTTAGAAAATGCATATGCCAACCCAGGCTTGTTTATAGCTCTCGTTTCAACTTCAGCCATTTGTCTTCTAAATGTAAGGCAAGAATTTCTCACAATAAATTGTCTTTACCTTAATATCCCTAAGAAGGACGCCATGCAACATTTAATTCATCATAAACCCTGTGCTAGTCTTTCTAACTCCATATTGTACTTCCCTTTTTAGTTTTTTCATTGTTGGGAAAGAATGTTGACATTTCTTCTTACAAGGGAACAGTAAAATAGTCTTTGGACATTGTGAAACTTCATTTAATTTCACTATACAAAAACTATTTAGAAACCTAACATTTACAAGAATCTAAGAAGACAAAATAAAAAACATCAAGATGAAACTAATCTATAATTTTCCAAATATATTCAACTCCAACTTATGATTCCAATAATCAATGGCAATATGGATTTCTCGATCATTTCCAACGTCCCTCCATTTCACCTTACCAAACATATTTCCTTGCTAAAATCCTTCATTTTCCATGTCACATCATGTCAGCGATGTAATTCTAATCCATGCTAGATCCCTCCATTTCACCTTACCAAACATATTTCCTTACTAAAATACTTCATTTTCCATGTCACATCATGTCAACAATGTAATTATAATCCATGCTAGATTCCTTTCGGATGCTAGGAATATTGCCCCTTGTCTTGACTATGAGACACGGATGATGTTGGGCGAAAGGATCCTTGCAATGGATATTAGACCATCCTCAACACTTCTCTATGGATACTCATTACAAAGATTTTATATTTTCATGAGCATATCTTTGCATGAATGTGAGAGAAGTATATATTGGTAGTAAAGGTCAATGCTCCAAATGTGATTAAAAACCAAGGTTTCCCTAAGTTTCAGAGATGATGGGAGGCTGGAGCGGAGGAATACACTGTCAAAAACCTCTAAAATAAATTTGAAAATATGCAATGGTAAAAAATCAGATCAAAGAATGTTTAATAAGATGTGTGGCTAGAAACCAAAGTCAAAGACAAAGTGTTAATACTAAATAAAATTAACACAATTTATTAATTTTTAACAAATATTCAATATAAAAAACAATAAACAAATATCCATATAGAATAATGTAAAGAAATAAACATTATGCTTAATTAATTAGTAAACAAAGTTAAAAACAAAGTTTTAATACTTAATAAAATTAACAAAATTTATTTATTTTTAGCAAATATTCAATAAAAAACAACAAATATCTTTATAAAATAAGGGATAGAATAGTAATAAATATATATATAAATGGTTGAATAATAAAATATGCTACAATCCCTTGAAGCATTATGCTTCAAAATAACAGTAAGCAAATATCCAAGAAACATTATGCTTAAAAATTAGTAAACAAATATAATAAGATAGACAAATTCCACTCCAAATGTTCAAAACAAGAGATTATCAAGACATGTTAAGCAATAAGCAATGGAGACATCGAAATAATTAACCTATGTGTTATTTGAGACGAAAAAGATTTTTGTGTCATTCAAATATTATTTAATTTTTCGAATCATGAGAAAGAACTATAAAAAAATTCAGCAAAATGCCCACATTACGGAGAGAAAATCAAATCAAAGAAAGAATCATCTGCGAGTTATTTATGGTCAATGCTTTAAAAGTCCATAGATTACAGGAGGAATCACCTACTATGCACGGTTGTAGCTGCATAGTATTATCATCTTCGTATGATTAGGAATAGTTACCCAAAGTCTACATTATTCAAATGCCATTAGCTGCAAATGCCAATGAGGTAATTGATTCAAAGGCATAATTGTTCCATGTGTTGAGAAGCATAATATGTTCTAAATTAAGTAACGATATTTGCTTCTGCATAGGCTCTTCTAGAATATAAAATAATTAGGATCTTTATTATCATTAGAAAGATTCAATACAAACAAAAAAACAATTATCTTAATTATCTTGAATAGCTGCAAGAACGTCTTGTCAAGTAAAGCAACACATGAAATTGGCATTTTACATTGACATTCCAAGCAAAACTACAACAGAAAACCATCATTGTGCTTGCCAATACATGCATAGATTTCCAAACAACTTTCAAAATATCTTCTAATACAAGTCACTCTTCAATAGAATATGCCACCGAGATTCCTAGCAAAGTCGTCATCATCATCATCTTCTAGATAGTCTTCATCTTCTTGCAGCGCATCTCCATTTCTTTCCCATTCTTCATTCTCCTCCTGCTCCACATGTTCCATATCATAATATTCCTGCTCTGCATGTTCCATATCATAATATTCCTACTCTGCATGTTCCATATCATAATCTTTATGATCAACATCATCATCTTCATTGTTGTGAATAACTTCATTCATTATTGCATCTTCTTGGTCATCCATTACAACAAGCTTTGATCCATTTGAAAGGCTCGATGGTTTGTCTTCTATAAGAGCATCCACATCATTTGATGTCTCAGTGTCATCCACCCCAACATTAAAAGTGGGCGGTTTAGATGTATAACTGTCACCTGCTGGAAGTTCTCCCTCTTCAGCATATTTCTTAGGTGGTGGCAAGAAAACATCTCCCCTATTCAAATTAAATCCGTCAATGGACTGAGTCTGCCCTTCTGTAGGTCTATTTCCTTCATTGTCATCGTTTACTTGATCTTGGTGTTGTTTGGGCAAGGATGTCTTTATGAATATTTTAATGTGATGGGAGGATTTTGATGGAAAAATACCTGCTCCAACAATTTATAAGCCAAGGACAATTTGGACTGGAAAGCAAGTATTCAAGGCCATTGGGTGGGCCTGGGAATTGCTGACAGAAGTTTACAGGCAGCCCACAGACCGCTTATATGCAACTTATTTTGGTGGTGATGAAAATTCGAGACTTCCTACTTATTACTTAAGAAGATACATGGATATTAACATATCTAAGACTTGTTTTTATCAATTCATCTACATTTATGTACAGGATGACTAAATAGTACTAGTACCATCCTCCATCCTCAAGGAACTGGTCCTTTGGTGATTATTTCAAACGTGGAGCCATTGGGTGGGCCTAGGAATTGCTAACAAAGGTTCACAGGCTTCCCACATACCGCTTATATGCAACTTATTTTGGTGGTGATGAAAAGTCGAGACTTCCTGCTTATATTGAAGCTAGAGATACTTGGCTCAATTATCTACCTCCTGGGCATGTGCTTCCATTTGGTTCCAAGGATAACTTTTGGGAAATGGGTGATACTGGACCTTGTGGTCCATGTTCTGAAATTCACTTTGATAGACTTGGAAATAGTGACACAGCTTCTTTAGTCGATAATGATGATCCTACTTGCATTTTTTTCATCAGGACTTTCCCAGTCTGCATATGATATGGAGTTCTTCTTTTTATGGTATCCCTAGTTACTATATAATAATAGATATTTATAAAACACTTCACATTTCATTTCAATAGGGGCCATTAAAGGACGGACCTCCCTGGACTTCATCCTTTAGTGGTAACCACTCTACTTCACCTAACACAACAGAGAGGTCAAAATAGCAGTGAGATAGAAGGATACATCATGTCTTGTATGCTACCTCACCATTAATTAAGTGGGTTAAATTAGAAGAATTGAAATATGGAACACAGTATTTATTCAGTTCAACAGGGAAAGTGATGGTTCTTTGAAGAATTTACTAGCAAAGAATGTTGATACAGGAATGGGATTTGAACGGTTGACCTAAATTCTCCAAAATAAGATGGTCAATTATGACACATATATTTTCATGCCTATATTTGATGCAGTGCAACAGGAAACAGGCACCCGACCTTACTATGGTAAAGTTGGGGTAGATGATGGAGATGAAATTGATATGGCTTATAGGGTAGTGGCAGACCATATAAGAACATTATCATTTGTTATTGCAGATGGTTCTTGCCTAGGCAATGAGGGCCGTGAATATTTACTTCATCGCATTCTACGTCGAGAAGTGTGGTATGGACGGGAAGTTCTAAAAGCTCAAGAAGGTTTATTCAGTGGGTTGGTGAGCACCATTGTTTAATTTATGGGGAATACTTCCAGAACTGAAGCAACATGAAGAGAATATCAAGGAAATTATTGCAGAAGAGGAATTGAGCTTTGGAAAAACTTTAATCAAGGGAATTGAAAAATTCAAGAAGGTTGCTCAAGATGTCAAGGATAGTAACCCACAAAATGGGTTTCTGATTGATCTTATTCAGCTTATGGCATTTATGCAAAAGCTTATGGAATTATTGCACAAGAGGAATTGAGCTTTGGTAGAACTTTAATCAATGGAATTGAAAAAATCAAGAAGGTTGCTCAAGATGTCAAGGATAATAACCCTCAAAATAGGTTTTTGATTGATATTACTCAGCTTATGGTAGAAGAAAGAGATCTCGTGGTAGATCGTGAGGTGATATCAATGGATCTGTCAGTAAAGTAGGTATTAATATCGAAGATATCATGGAGAGAGAACCAGGTAATGGATATACGGGTTATATCAATCGAGATCTGGGTCTCAATCAAGGTCGGTGAATATGTCAGGACCACAGGAGTAGTGAAACACTCGTGGCAGCAGGAACTAAGTTGCAAAACTAACGTTTTGAGTGGCAGGTAAATCCATACCCCCTTCCCTTGAAGAAAATCTAATTAAATATTTTTGAAAGGAGAGTATGAGGGCTCTGTAAAATCTCAATGAAGGCTACTACGAATTGTAACAATTTGTAAAAAAATCCTTTCTAATCAAATATAGAAATAACAAAAACCAAAAAATAAATTTTAACTTTTAAAATATTAAGCACCCAAAAAAATTGAGGAGGTGAGGGGTTTCAAGCGTACTCACCCATTTTGGAGGCATTTTCTCCTTTATTGCTCTGCTTGGATCTGTTGCATGTTGTTAGCTCAGTTTGAGATCCAGCTGTCTTGTTTTGTTCCACCTTTCTTTCCTCTACATAGCAGCAATAACCCCAGTCTGAGATCGGCTTAGCTCAACAATAACCCCAATTTGAGATCGGCTCAGCTTGGAAAAGAAACTTAGCCATGAGGAAAAACAAATTCAAATAAAGACAGAAAGATTAAAAAGATAGATTTAGGGCTCACTACTCACCAATTTTGCAGGCATTGGCTATGCTCGGTTGCTTTGCTCAGCATCCCTATCCCCTGCACAACCACAATAACCCCAATGTGAGATCTGGTAGCTTTTCTCGACATCCCTCTCCCCTACACAGCCACAATAAACCCAATGTGAGATCCGCTCGATGGGTTTCTGTACTCACAAGCTGGATTTTTCAATGAACTTTGGCAGGAGGATAAATCTAATTGTTTTCACCAATTTTGGTAGGAGGTAAGTTTTTTTTATGTATACTTTTCTTTTATGTTTTTATTTTTTAATCTATTATTTATATATATTTATTATTTAAAAGTATTATATATATATATATATATATATATATATATATATATAATTTACTTATTAAAAGCTAATTGTTTCCACAAAATTAGTTGGAGGTAAGCTTTTTTTTATATATACTTTTGTTTTATGTTTTTATTTTTTAATTTATTGTTTATATATATTTATTATTTAAAAGTATTATTTATCATTTATTATTTTTATTATTTATTTATTATGTACTATTTATTATTTATATATTGAAAAATAGTAATTAAAAATTAAAAATAATATTTAATTTTAATACATTTTGATTAAAAAAATAAATTAAAAACAAAATGATGAGGTTAGTGATGATGACGTTGACTACAGTGGTGTTGATGACTATAATTATCATCACCATCTTTATCCTAATCATCATTAAGAACCTCATTTTCATCATAAGCATCACCGTCATCATCGTCATTTGTAGTCATCATTATTACAATCATGAACCACGCCCCCGCCCAAGAGCTGGCTAAGTGTTCAAATGATGGTTTATAGCAATTTCGTGCAATTGATTTGTTGGATCTCTAAAGATCGAGGTGCATGGCACCAATATTACTAATAGAAGGTAGACAGTTTACAACATTTACACTTCATTGTCAAAATTGCAATTTTCCATGACAGAATTAAAAATGACTAACATAAATGACTAATTCATATTCTTCTAGCAAGTCATTTTTTATGCCGTGACTAAATTGGTCGTTTATGTTAGTCATTTTTAACCCTGTCACTTATTATCTAATCATATTTGTTAACTAGTGACTAAATTAGTCGTTAATTTTAGTCATTTATAGTTGGATCAATAAAAATTGCTCATATTTAGTAGTAAATCACTTGAAAAACCTGTAGTGACTAGAACTTTTAGTCACATAGTAGCTAATTCTTCATTTTGCACTAGTAAGCTAATCTTAAATACATGGAATCCTCTTGAATATTTCTTACATGTGGTTGGAGAGATAGGCATCCCTCTCATACAACCTTCCTCTCATCAGTTTGCTTGGGAGAATACCTATATACTAGCTCATGTGGGTATTCCTTCAATTCACTTTAATCTTGAAGTTGTTAATATTAATCCTACCTATGGATTTGAATGTAAAACAAAAAATCTCCAAAGTGGTCCTCATTGTGGCATTTATAACACATTTAACCACTTTATTTAATTGTTGGTATGTATGAAGCAGACGATCATAACCATTTTTTTCTATACAATAACCATGAGGGATATTTGCAATAACTAGGGAGTAATCCCTTTTAAGAATAAAATTTAAAATGTTTTCATAGTCACCTATTATTGTTATATTGACATATGCATTAACATATATCAATGGCTTACTAACATAATAATACAAATCAACTAGCCCAACTTTCCATTAAGATAAGCATCAAGTAATCAATAATAAGTGCAAGAGAGGAAAGGAAAGAGAAAAGAGAGAACACCAAATTTATGTGGTAAAACCCCAAATGCAGAAACATCCATGAGAAGGATTTATATTCTTATTTTTTATGAAACTTTCACTCTTAAAATATTGAGAACCCAAACATCACATTCAATTTTCACTTCATGTCACAATGATACACAATAATGTGCATTCCGTCATGTGTTAAATGACTCTCCTTCACCTCTATTATATATCTAGAGGTATGGATAGATCACATCCCATCATACATCTGGGATACATAGTTTTTCACTTATCTTATATAAATAATGGCAATAAATGAATTCTATTTCATGATGCATGTGGGATAACTTTTTTTTATAATTAAAGAGTTATGAAGATTATTATGCCTTCTTTGATAGATATGATCTTTCACAACCAACAACACCACACTAGTCATCATTACATATTCCAACTATTATTACCTGATATTACACAATGTAAAGTCCATTCCAAATATAGTGATCCAAGGTATCATCAAGTTAACAATTTTCAATACATTTCCTTGTTTGTCCTTCGAACTGATCTTTTTAATATATATTTTAATGGATCTAGTAGTCCATCTATTTTATTTTACAAAAAAGACGTTATATATATATATATATTCTAGTCATATATCCCAAGAAAAAAATTTAATTGGAACTTCTCCTAATTTTGAGGATTGTACCCATGGTTAACTCTAAATTATTTACGAAATAAGTCCAAGTCAACAAAAAGGATCAAATACGTTACAACAATATACTCAATATGAGCTCAACATGTCACTTATGGGAATCGAAGTGTTTGAAGTGTTATGGCTCAATGTGTTTGAAGTGTTCCTTATATGTACCATATATATATGTTACACCTAAAAGCTGTCATGATGATCAATCCCTTGAAGTTTCATGGCCAAACCATCTTTTGGAGGAGCTTTCTACTCATTCCTAGGAGGCCGAATGCACTTTGACTTTTGACATAGAGCGTCAACTTGCTCTGATGCCTATTCTCTACTAACACTTGTTTCATAAGGTAAAGGACATTGGTGCCTCCTGCTAGTGCACAAGGAACGCCAACACTATCAAAAAGGGAAAAAAAGAGAAGATTTAGAGAACCTTATAGATGAAAGTCCTCGTGGAGGCTTATGATAACTTCTTGGAGTAGTTCACATTCTTACCCCTATCCTCTAAGGATCATCCCTCACCTCCCTCCCTAAATATATCAAGCTCTTTGGGCCCTCTTTGGCCTATATATATAATCTTCATGGACCATAATAGGAGAGGACCAAGAGAGCACCTTTATTCTACTGAAATCATTGCTGGTATATGAGGTAAAGAGTGTGGTTGTGAGTGAAATTTGCAGAGTTTGTAGAGTATGTGTGAAAGTGAGTCAAAGACATTGTGAGAGAAAAGATTCAATGTCAAGGCTTTAGTTGTAGATTTCTTCTCTCATCTTTTTTAATACAAACATGTTCCCCTTTCCAATGAATTATGTCACGTCCCCATCCCTCAACCGGCGAAGAGGACGCGACGAACATCAACACAGTCGGGCAAACAGCCCCATGAACATTGACAGAAATCAAATGCTGAAATTAAAAGCCTAAACAACAGGCATAATTCATCATACAAGGATGCACAGTCCTTCAAACAATCAGCGGAAGCAAACATAGACATTCCAGCATTTAACATTAATATAAATTATAGAGATGCAGTAAACAGCAACACTTATCTTTTGATGAAGAACTTGTCCGCAACCAGCTATGTCACTGCAACGTTCCACCCAACCATAGGCCAGCTTGCTCATCAATCTCTCAGCAACACTGCCACCCCCGAGCTGGGCATGATTCCTCTGGAATAAGGTTCAATTGCAGGCTTGTACATAGCCAAGGGGCACAAACAGCAAACCAACACAGCTGGGTTTCATAGTCTTTCAACAGACAAGCCAAGCTAGCACATCCCAAGAGGACAACCACTGCATACCAGCAGCAAAACAACCCTTCATAGTCCTACGAAGATGGCAAAACAACCAGGGAAATATCCCAAACAAACACTGGGCACAGCTCAAGCCCACAGGGCAACTCACTGTTGGTTTTGGCCCTAACGTGGCCAAAACAACTCAGCCGCAACCCAAACCAGGGTACCTCAGTAGCCACAAACACACAATGAAGGATAACAACAAACCACAGTCCCAAAACAGATAAATTCAGACAACAGAACTCACAATTCCTCAATGGAACGGCTGGGCAATATCACACAGTCTACAAATGAAGGAGAGAACAACTCCCAGCGTGGACAAAGGGAAATTCAACCAACGGGTTGGAAATCCACAGTGGTCCAAAACGAATTTGAGCACCACCGCCAACAAAACGTAGGGAAGACCACAGTCCCAAAATGAAACCAGTGAGCACGGCTCACAACATGAAAACGACTCAGAAACATCCAACAGTCGTGGAAGAAATGACAGCAGCCCAAATCATGGGTGAAAATCAACAGCAAGCAGAAATCGTGGATTAAAAACCACGGTCAGGACACATACCAGGAGAAATCGGGCCCTTGAGGCCGTTCTACCTTCTTGCTGCGTGCACAAACCAAGGAATAGCCGCGACCAGTGTGTGAAGAGGAACCAAAAACATACAATCCCAGCCTGCGCGTGAGGAAGAACTGACCAGGCGTGAGAGCAACCGACCATGGGGAGAATGAAGACCAGCATGAGGGAAACGAGAGTTCTCTGCTGGGCATGCGTACTGTCCAAACTGACAGCAGCCTGCCAAACCCATGTTTTTCCATGCCCACGTTTCCTCATGCAATAACTGCCCCCAACTAACAAGTCAAGACATTGAAGAGGTTGGAGAGGTTGGGTAAGACAAGAAAGGTGACAACCCACAAAGGTGGTGAAACAAAACAAAGGTGATAAAACATGGGTTTCCCCCCCACAACCAAGGTTTGACATCCCCCACCCATTATCCTTTGGAACCATGCCCTTTTCATTCAGCGTTGCACTGCCGTAGCTGGTTGTGGTTTTAGTTTTAATTGATGTGCGTGTTTACATGATGCCACATTAAAATGTGCCGGATAGCACGACATACCATCAGTAATTACCTCTATTGCCGAAACATACACAACCAAATCGATGGTGGGGCTTTTGCCTTGAGCTCCTCACCACGATTAATTACAATATATACATCATGCAAACGGGGTCGAAACCGGGGACATTACAAATTATTTGTGTTAACATGAGTTATTCATTACTTTTCTCCTTGAACATTAGTATATATCATTGAATTATCTTGTTTCTTTCACTATTGTATCTTGTCCTTACATTCTTTTGCAGTTACAACTGATCGTAGGAGAATTATCAGGAAATGATCACCTTCTCATTGAGGTAAGAAAGCTTGGCATTCAAGTAGTTTAACAGTTGAGGGAGAGGATGCATTGTCGTGAGCCTTTTGTTCTAGATCCACCCCATGTAGACTAGAGAAACAATCTTTGTCCCCATTAATTGAGAACTTTCAGTAACAAAACTAGCGACCATACTAGGGATAACTAATCAGTTCTATGAGATTTGATTTCACTTTTGATTACAAGATCTCAAATTTTTTTCTCTTTCTCATTTGAATATTTAAGGTGTGAAATTCATCTTAAGACAACTCCATCTTCCTCCTCAGGTCAATGTTTACACTCAACAAATTCCAGTTTGATTTGTGATTTCTCGTGCTAAAGGTTTTATCTTCTTTTTGGTTCTCTAGATCCGTCGACGCACCTGGGTTTATTGGAAAGAGTGGCAGGTTGTCCCTGATGCCTTTTTTCTACTGTGATAGTGCACCAATGATGTCTTCTTCCCACAATTAAGATGCATCATTGATGCTTTTTACAAGAGAGCAAAGAGTTTCGACCAACAAATGACGCCCTAGTTCTACCCTGCAGAGTGCGTCGAGGTAGGCTATATCCAACTCTAGAGTTTTTATTTTGAACTTTTTTCTTTTATTTGGGTTTTTTCAATTTGCATTTCTTCTTATTGACAAGTTTGACAATGTGTACTTAGCCGGAATGTATTTCTTGAGTTAAAATCTTGAAAAGTTGTCTCTGTAAAATATCTGAAACTATATGGTTTTGTGTTTGGAAGTTTTATCTTGGGTTTATAGTTTGCATTTAGATCTCTTGAAGCTCTTTTAAAATCTTATGCAATCTTATGCAAGCCAACAATGGCTAGTGGTTCTCAGTAATTTCCCAAATCCGAAATTCACCATTCGAATTTTAACAACCTATTATGCATATCATATGGTAGATTCTGGCATTGGTCAGGGTCTTACCTGTCAATGCCATGTTCAAAATAATCTACCTGAAACATAAGCTTCAAACATCCAAACACAAGCTTATGCAAGCCAATAGTGACTAGTAGTTGTCAGCAATATTTGAAATTCACAATTCAAATTTAACAAGCTCTTTCACATGGTAGATTCTGGCATTGGTCAGGGTCTTACCTCTCAATGCCATGTTTGAAATAATCTACCTGAAACATAAGCTTCCATCAACCAAACACTTGGTAAGTATGGATGCATATACTATCTCATTGCTACAACCATCACTGAAGCATTTTCAGAATTTATAAAATTCAAATACTTCAAAGGTTAGTCACATTAGTGTTCTCAAGCTCATTTACTTCATGCAATCATTATCATACTAACATTGCAAGGTATAGTCTATCATTCATGCAATTAAATGGAGTGGTTAGATACTCCTTACTTCACAAGCGTATCATTCATACCACCTTGCTCTTCAATAGAGCAATTCTGGCAGCCAACTGATCATGACTATCCTGCATTCATAACATCCTTCGAAATAGTTCCAGAATTATCATTAATTCACCATTTCAGTCATTAGTTCTCCATAATATCACATGCATTCATCTCAATGCATTCATGCAATGCATCACAACATTTGCACCTTTATTTAGGCAATCAGTCACTCACACCCTTCATATGCATACATTCATTTCATAACAACAAGATTCATAAAATCTTCTTAATGCATGTCCATTCAACGCTACCTTGCATTGGTTCAGGATTACTATGCATTCAACCATACCATGGCCTAACCATGACTACCTCATATAGGATGCATCAATATCATTAACATGTATAGGCATGACACCTTTCTACATTCCAATATTCACATGGTATGAGGTCTCTTACCTGGACCCATCCATGGATTTGCCATAAGCAACTCTTACCTGCATGGGTCTTACTTACACCCTTTCCATGACCAATTTGGTTGGTCCTTGCAGGATATTGCAACATTTGCTCACCAACTTTTGTTATGGACTCGTTGCCTTATCCCTTTCTTCATAGGGTTGCTGGTCACATTCCTCAGCATCAGCAACATATTCCTTCAGGTCCATGTCATCGTTGGTTTTGCCACTAATGCCAACATCAAAGCAATGCTTATCATTAGTGGTTCATTATAAATATATAATTTCCAATATTCTTACCAATCATGCAATATCATATGCATGCAATACATATCCTCATGCATTTCAAGCATAAACTTAGGAAATGTAGTTCAAATCAGCAAGATAGGGTTTAATGAAAACTTCCCTTTCAAGTCCCTCATCTTCTCATGGAATTCCTTTTTCCACACAGCAGCTGGTTGACTTCACAGTCCTTGCTGCCCCTGGGCATGCAACTGTCCAGATTTTTCCATTTGACAACAACGGCCATCCTTAGCACTTTGCTACTTCCTGCTTATATCTTGGTCACTTATCCATGTCCCCCACTGGATAAGCTTTCCAACGCCTATTCACATGCGTCATTCCGACCTCGGATGTGAAAACCACACCCCTTCCAAGAATGAAGACTTTCACTAATCTCGGCACTTTCATTTTACACACAGCTGCATTGCCTCATTCATCTTTTATGAATTTGGGTTTTACTAATTTGCCCAAACATAGAATCTTCTTTTCACAAGAACGACTGTCTCAAGGGACGACGGGGGTCAAGGGGGCTTGATTTGTAAATTGTTGATTTTCGCACAATCTGGCGCATTAGCTCGCTGCCAATTTCTCATTTTCAACCCCTGAAAATCCTCAAAATTTCACTGAGAAACAGCTGAAATCGGCTGAGAAATCTCATAGAAAAACTCAAAATTTTCCCTGTGCAAATCGGGTGTCGGCTGACTCTCTGATCGGCTGTCGAAACCATCATCTCGTCCGCTGAATCGGCTCCCAAACCGATCTCGCAGCCGCAGAATCGGCTCCTTGGAAGCTCTAACCTTCCGCAATGGCGGCTCTTTGGGAGTTTCAACCCTTCCGCAACTGCGGCTCCCCGGAAGCTCCAACCTTCCGACGTCCGCTCTTCCTTGGACGAACTTTCCACATCGGGCGTCGGCTGACTCTTGGATCAGAAGTTGGATGTCTTTAGCTTCCGCAACGGCGGACATTTTACTTCGTCAACTCTTCCTATTGGCGAACTATCTTTGAGCCTTAACCCTTTTTGACGTGTCGGCGATCGAGGGAATCTCCCATCGAAAGACTTAACCATTTGGGATTCCGCAACGGTGGACGGAAAACTTCATCAGTTCGCCTGCAACGGCGAACGCCCACTTCGCCGGCTCTTCCGATTTAGCTCTTAGAACCACTTCGACATCGGACGTCGGCGGACTCTCGGAACATCGGACGTCGGACAACTCTCCCTTCCGATTTCTCCAACACTTAGACAAATTTTCAAATTCCCAAAATTTCTTCTTCATCGGCAATCGGATGACTCTCACATCGGATGCAGGATTGCTTCGCCATCCACAACGGTGGACAGGAGACTTTACCAATCCTTCCGCAACGGCGGAAGTTCACTTCCTCCACTGGCCCGACCGTTCCATACTTAGCCGAATTTTAAATCTTCCTACGGCGTCGGCGATCGGACGGATCTCGAGTCGGATGCGGGATCGCTCCGCCATCTGCAACGGCGGCACTTCCGGAATTCTTCTTCAACGTCGGAAGTTAACTTCATCCCCTCTTCCGCAACGGCGGACAGGGACTTCATGAAACCTTCCGACTGTTCGAATACTTAGGCAAAATTTCGAGCTTTCTTCTCGCGCGTCGGCTGTCGGAACACTCTCTGCATCGGAAGTCGGATGATTCTTACGTCGGACGTAGATCACTTCGCCGTCCGCAACGTCGGTCGAGGGACTTCACCAATCCTTCCGCAACAGTGGAAGTCCACTTCTCCAACCCTTCCGCAACGGCGGAATTCCACTTCCTCCAGTGGTCCGACCGTTCAACACTTAAACAAAATTTTACATTTTTACAGTCTTCCACTGGTTCAGCTGGGAAAAAGAAGATGCACCTCTGTTAGTTGGTTCTTCTTGGCCCATAGAGGCTCATTGCTGCAACTCAGAGCTCTGATACCACTCTGTCACGTCCCCGTCCCTCAACCGGCGAAGAGGACGCGACGAACATCAACACAGTCGGGCAAACAGCCCCATGAACATTGACAGAAATCAAATGCTGAAATTAAAAGCCTAAACAACAGGCATAATTCATCATACAAGGATGCACAGTCCTTCAAACAATCAGCGGAAGCAAACATAGACATTCCAGCATTTAACATTAATATAAATTATAGAGATGCAGTAAACAACAACACTTATCTTTTGATGAAGAACTTGTCCGCAACCAGCTACGTCACTGCAACGTTCCACCCAACCATAGGCCAGCTTGCTCATCAATCTCTCAGCAACGCTGCCACCCCCGAGCTGGGCATGATTCCTCTGGAATAAGGGTCAATTGCAGGCTTGTACATAGCCAAGGGGCACAAACAGCAAACCAACACAGTTGGGTTTCATAGGCTTTCAACAGACAAGCCAAGCCAGCACATCCCAAGAGGACAACCACTGCATACCAGCAGCAAAACAACCCTTCATAGTCCTACGAAGATGGAAAAACAACCAGGGAAAGATCCCAAACAAACACTGGGCACAGCTCAAGCCCACAAGGCAACTCAGTGTTGGTTTTGGCCCTAACGTGGCCAAAAAAACTCAGCCGCAACCCAAACCAGGGTACCTCAGCAGCCACAAACACACAATGAAGGATAACAACAAACCACAGTCCCAAAACAGAGAAATTCAGACAACAGCACTCACAATTCCTCAATGGAACGGCTGGGCAATATCACACAGTCTACAAATGAAGGAGAGAACAACTCCCAGCGTGGACAAAGGGAAATTCAACCAACGGGTTGGAAATCCACAGTGGTCCAAAACGAATTTGAGCACCACCGCCAACAAAACGTAGGGAAGACCACAGTCCCAAAATGAAACTAGTGAGCACGACTCACAACATGAAAACGACTCAGCAACATCCAACAGTCGTGGAAGAAATGACAGCAGCCCAAATCATGGGTGAAAATCAACAGCAAGCAGAAATCGTGGATTAAAAACCACGGTTAGGACACATACCAGGAGAAATCGGGCCCTTGAGGCCATTCTACCTTCTTGCTGCGTGCACAAACCAAGGAAGAGCCGTGACCAGTGTGCGAGGAGGAACCAAAAACATACAATCCCAGCCTGCGCATGAGGAAGAACTGACCAGGTGTGAGAGCAACCGACCATGGGGAGAATGAAGACCAGCATGAGGGAAACGAGAGTTCTCTGCTGGGCATGCCTACTGTCCAAACTGACAGCAGCCTGCCAAACCCACGTTTTTCCATGCCCACGTTTCCTCATGCAATAACTGCCCCCAACTAACAAGTCAAGACATTGAAGAGGTTGGAGAGGTTGGGTAAGACAAGAAAGGTGACAACCCACAAAGGTGGTGAAACAAAACAAAGGTGATAAAACATGGGTTTCCCCCTCACAACCAAGGTTTGACATCCCCCACCCATTATCCTTTGGAACCATGCCCTTTTCATTCAGCGTTGCACTGCCGTAGCTGGTTGTGGTTTTAGTTTTAATT
>LPNX010765908.1:543228-558218 GCA_001517045.1 Pseudotsuga menziesii
CTTTTGCAGTTGATCGTAGGAGAATCATCAGGAAATGATCACCTTCTCATTGAGGTAAGAAAGCTTGGCATTCAAGTAGTTTAACAGTTGAGGGAGAGGATGCATTGTTGCGAGCCTTTTGTTCTAGATCCACCCCATGTAGACTAGAGAAACAATCTTTGTCCCCATTGATTGAGAACTTTCAGTAACAAAACTAGCGACCATACTAGGGATAACTAATCAGTTCTATGAGATTTGATTTCACTTTTGATTACAAGATCTCAAATTTTTTTCTCTTTCTCATTTGAATATTTAAGGTGTGAAATTCATCTTAAGACAACTCCATCTTCCTCCTCAGGTCAATGTTTACACTCAACAAATTCCAGTTTGATTTGTGATTTCTCGTGCTAAAGGTTTTATCTTCTTTTTGGTTCTCTAGATCCGTCGACGCACCTGGGTTTATTGGAAAGAGTGGCAAGTTGTCCCTGATGCCTTTTTTCTACTGTGATAGTGCACCAATGATGTCTTCTTCCCACAATTAAGATGCATCATTGATGCTTTTTACAAGAGAGCAAAGAGTTTCAACCAACAAACGACGCCCTAGTTCTACCCTGCAGAGTGCGTCGAGGTAGGCTATCTCCAACTCTAGAGTTTTTATTTTGAACTTTTTTCTTTTATTTGGGTTTTTTCAATTTGCATTTCTTCTTATTGACAAGTTTGACAATGTGTACTTAGCCGGAATGTATTTCTTGAGTTAAAATCTTGAAAAGTTGTCTCTGTAAAATATCTGAAACTATATGGTTTTGTGTTTGGAAGTTTTATCTTGGGTTTATAGTTTGCATTTAGATCTCTTGAAGCTCTTTTAAAATCCATAAAAGGGAAAATTTTTATGGTTTCTTGCACTTTCTTAGAGTGATTTTTTTCCGTTGCATTTCGTTTTCCAAAAAGTACATAAAAAAATTTAAATTTGTTACTTTTGATTTGATTAGGTGTTTCGAGTATGACTGATCATATGGAGTAGTGATGTTTCTTTTGAAGTTTCGATTAAGAAAAAAAAAGGCATTGAATTATTAGGAAACTGTTTCTTTTTATGTTTAGAGATCACTTAGGTTTAGCATTGAGAGTTTTTGTGTGTTTGAATGTTTTTTCGAAGCTTGAAGAAAGAGTGATAAAAGTTGCATGGTGTTTTTAAGCATTGATTGAATGGAAGAGTATCTCCTTTTCTCTAGCTAGGATTCATCTAAAATGAAAATGCATTGCATTTATATCATTTAATCTTGTAGTTACTTCGAACTCCACAAACATTCACTTACCATCAAGATAAAATTCAATGATAGATTAACTTAAAATTCTTGGCAATTTTAGTGATAGGTTAGAAGACGTGTTTTGACATCTATAAACATAGGAGATGTCGTTATTTTCCTACACTGCATCCCGGGGATCGTGCGGTTATTCCAAGTACCAATTGGTATATCGAACAAATTTTCACGTACCCGCAAGGTATATTGAAAAATTCTTCACATACTTGATAGTATATTGGAAGGCCCCTTTCGAACGGTTGTGTATCAAAAAACACCAACATAGATTTGAGATCCTACGTACCTTGTGTATATCAGGAGACCCTTCTAGGAACCTATAATAACTAAGAAAATCCTTTTGTTCGTCTTTTTGAATAAATATAACGAGAACATCATTTGGGGAGCTACTACGCAAGTGACGTCCAGGTAGCTAGGTATTCAGACAAGGGTACGATCACAATCCTCCCTGTTGCATTTCATTGTTGGACCCTGTGGTATATTGCGAGTTGCGACAACTTGACACTCCTAGTAAGAATACATAATTTTCATCCCCTCTTATCACTTAAGTTTTCTTGTGACCTTAGCTTGCGTAGAATTGTTTGTGTGTGATATTTGTAGTAGAAGACCGTTAGAGTAAAATATTCTTATCTAGCTAATAGCTAAAACACGCATGAGGAGATCTTGCAGACTGCAGGATTCACCACCTGAATTTACTCCTACTATGGAAGAAATAAAGGAGGTGACTATGGACCAACCTGTCACAACAGATCCATCTGCAGAGGGCAATCTGGTCATTGAGCTAGGGGAAGTTTATTCTTCCTTTGAGAATCCATCTAACTCAACCCCGGTACTAGTACTATTTCCTTATTCACGTGCTTCAAAATTTCACTTCCCTACAGAAGGCCATTATGGTACACGAGATTGGGTGTTTTCCCAACCATCAAATGACCCCACGGAATCCAAATTTGGTCCAACTTCTCTATTTTCAAAGACTTCCTTGGGACAGACAATTTCCAAATACGACACTACTACTTTGTTTTATGCCACCCCCGCCAAACCTGAGATTATTATTATTATCAAATGGTGATTATTTTAGACCCGTCCGTGAGATGGTTTCCATATTCCGCACAAGGGGGGAGAACATAAGGAGGATAAGTCTCTCTCCTTTGCCTAGCTGTTCAGAAATAGTCACCCTCGAATATCATGCCTTTGTTCAGTCTCATGTTGGTGTTGTGTCAGGAATACTGGTTCACAATGTGGTTTCTTACGATCTAGGCCAACCTTTTATCCCTACCCTACCATTCAAAACTCTCCTTCTTGTCCCTAGTTCTTATACAAATCGTATGACTAGGGGTTAACCCCCAGAACAAGTTGATTCGAAAACTGAGTGAACTAGTTTAAATATTGGGAAGAATGTTGCTTTAGGGTTGCTTTCGAGAAGTCGATAGATAGTGCACCCTCCACAAATGAAAATGTGGTTATTCCTTCCTCCTCACCGGGACAACCATCATCAATCCAAGCCAAGTCTAATCAAACTACACATACCCAGGAAATCAATCGGCAATGGTTAATCACAATTATCAACCCGTCGCCTCGGAAAATGCTTTTCCTAGAATCCCTTATCTTGGTAACACTAATACCCCATGGGGGAAACCTATTTGGGTGAATGTCCGCGCGTATGGGAGGCCAATTGAAAATTCATTTGGTCCACCACCCAACGGTCCCCCATATGGGGGCCCACCTGGAGGTCCACCACCTAGAGGTCTGCCATCCAGAGGACCATCTATAAATTCACTATTTGTATCCCCACTAATTGGAGGCCCACCACTTGGAGATCCTCCATCCGGAGGCCCATCACCTGGAGGCTCACCACCCATTTGACCATCGGGTTGATCATTTGGAAATCAACCACCACTGAACGAGCATGTTATAGGAGGATCATCAACACCCGTTTATCAGTCCACTTACGGTCCTACTGGTACTTAGTTTCCTTACCAATATTACCAGTACCTACAACCCAATAAACAATTTCCATTTCTGGCTACACTCGATCTTCCATATTTGTGATGATTTATTAACGATCCTATTCACCATGATCCTCCATGGCCATCTATTCCTATAAAACTACCTTCAAATATACCAAATTTTGATGACAAACCTGGTGAAGATCCGAAAAACCACGTAATGACTTATGATTTGTGGTGTTCTTCAAACTCTCTAATGAATGGTTCCATCTATTTGACACTTTTTCAAATAACCTCATCAGTATTGTCGCTGAGTGGTATACATAATTTCCTCACCATTCCTTTTGGGATTTCAACACTCTAGAAATGGTTTTCTTGATGCATTTTCAACTACCAATTAGGTATGAAATGTGTACGGGTATTTTGACCTTGCTTCGTCAGACTACATCCACCCATATATCTAACCACATACATGAGTGGAGATGATGACGTAGGTTTATTAAGGATGCCATTCTCGACGAATTACTTGTTGATTGGTTCACTAAGTCATTGCTTCCACCCATTTCCAAGGATGTTGCCATGGGAGGTGTTGTTACTGAAGAGAAATCCATGCTCAGTACCTTGACTTGGTTGATTCCTAATAAGGCACTGTGTACGATTTGATCTCGAAATCTCCTCATCCTACCTCAGACCCTTTGTTTCAATTATTGAACCATTCATCTATAGGAAATGAGAGAAATTGAAAGGTAGAATTGTGCAATGTAATATCAAGAACAACGTACACTAAACAAGACAAATTTGAGAAAAATATGATAAGAATTGATCAATTAATTACAACATTTATCTTCATTATACCCAACAGTATACAAGAGTGTTACAATAAGGATAATTTGAATCATGTGGATAGATTTGAATCTACCAACTAAACCTGACTAAATGGCTAACTAGGAGTGTCTAAATCATGACATGGGAGCCACTAGTCTAGCTCATGATGTCTAAATCAGTCCAACAATCAGTTAAACTAGTTAAGCTGATGAGGTAGGTGGAAAAAGGTGCACTTCCCCATGTAGCCATGCAAAAATGGCACTATACTAACTAAGAGTGATCCAACTTAATGTATCTGAAGGTTGACTCAACATAACTACCTACCTACCACAACCAACTGATGGAGGCTACTGGTGGCACTCAGAGTGGATCCTCTAATGTAGGGAATTGTAGCAGAGGCACCTAAACTTATGCATGAACATGCAGTAAGTTCCATTTAACCTCTGTATGTGTTCCCCATACTCCAGTATAGTAATAATGTCTCCCTATGCAAGACAAGATAATCAAATAGACTTCATATGGACAAGGGAGGATTATATAATCCTAACACCCCCTCTTAATCCCAACTTGGACAACTTTAGACCTTGGAAATTAGGCCAAAAGTCACCCATACAATCTAATGAAAAATAAAACTTCTTAATAAACTAAGGAAAATGGGCAAAAGCTCATGGGAACCCCCCCCTCAAAATAAGCAGGAACAAGAAAAACAAGCTATACTTAAAAGAAAAGTTTCCTTTTTGGGTAATAACTTTGTTATCATGTAAAATGACACTTCTCCGTCCGAGTACTGACACTCAATATGCCGGTACACAAAAATACAAAGTGGATAGAAGTGGCCAAAACATTATAGATGGGAATGAACTTTGATGCATCATCCTCCTACTAGCCAATCCTATTTTTTGTATGGCCATTGAGGTGAATACGTGACTATTGCCATTGCCACCCACATATCATATGCGATTATTCACACTACAGCTCATGTATATATGATCATGGTTGAAATCCACGGGTTGTATTTATGAAAGTCGCGTATCATATGCCACCCACTATTATTGATAGTCATGTATGCCTTAATCCAAAATTAAAAAATATAAACAACTTTAGTCAAGGGTTGTTGGGGCCTTAATCATAACTATCGCAACTTCCCAAACCATCTCAACCTTCGTAACTTCTCTCTTTCCTCATGTATAAATAGAGGCTAGGGGTTGAGGCTAAAGAGGATCAATTGGAGAGCAAAGTTATGCTAGTGGTTTTCCTTTAGATATCTTTGAGGAGCAGAACTTAGTGTCCTTGGCTAGCAGAGGAGCACTTATCTCAGATGTTGGTTGTAATCTTACCTCACTTGTTTATCAATAAAGAGAGTCTTTCTTCCAATGTTGCCTCTTTCCACTCTTATGCATTATGATTTATGAATTGTCTTGTTATTTCATTGCAAGCATATTGTTTCATTGATCATCTATATAATATATAAGATATTGTAGGAAAGGTATTGCTCTATGCAGGTGTTGGAGATTCCCTGGAAACTACGGAAGCAATTTGAAGTGAAGAAGAAAAGCTAGGATCGACCACCATAGAAAAGGTATGCCTAATATATTCCTATTTATATTTCAAAATATGAAATGGTTGACTATCTGCAAGTTAATTTAGTACGTTGTTAACCCCAGAGACCCTAGGTTATAAGGTTGTATTCTCGTGAACACCAGAAATGGCGACTCCACTGGGGAGTCCAACCTGTTGTGGGTGCTTTATTTTGGATTTTTGACCAGTTTTGCACTGTCTGATTCTGGGAGTGATTTGTTTTGATTTTGACTTTAATTTTCAGTATTTCATGTTTAGAGCATGTTTGTCAGTTCTTTTTCTTTTTGAAAATTTTTGATAGCATACGTGGGTTAATTTGGTAACAGTCACGTATTACTTGTTGTATACGTGGGTTGTTGTGGTTACAGTCGCATATGGTACGTGACATGCCTTAATGACAGTCGTGTATTTCCTGTAGGTGTCCGTGAGCCCATAAGGTTTTTTCTTGTCCTTATTTTTATGATTTCTCATATGCTTGTAAAGGTTCCTTTTGGCATGATACTATGGTTTTCAATGTGTACAATTCACTGGTTGCTTGAGATTTCAAGTTTTTTTGAGTGATTTTTTATTTGGCTTCCCCATTTGTGAATGATTAGGTCCCTTCTTGCCTGGATTTTGGTCTGAGTGCTTGTGTTTTTGGGTCATTGATCACTCCTTTAAGACACTCATATACTTTGTATTTCTTTTCTAATAGTATGAATCGGTCATTATTTTCATCTTTTGGATCTACTAGCTCTTGTGAGTCCATAGTTCCGCCAAGTCTAGGTTTTGAGTCATTTGTTCCTATTTGGTTGAATTGTGTTACTGTAGGGTCTGACTATTATCATTCATAGTTATATGATCATATTGTTTATTTCACTCAAAAGTTGCATTTAGTCACATTATAGTTTTTGAATTTTTCGAAAAAATGAAAGACAAAAGGATTTTTTCATTTTTTGCATTAGTTTGCATTAGTTTTTTTTTCACTAATTTTTCAGAAAAAAAAAAAAAAAAAAATTTAAAGTCTTGTAGTTTCTCATGTTATTTAAAAGTTCATTACCTTTCATTCACAAAGCAAAAAAAAAAATCGCATNATTTGCATTTGCTTTGAAAATTTTTACACATCATTTGCTTTCATCTGCTGAGTCTATAACATCATCCAGTATCATTCCGCTACCTTTGATTAATGCAACCCATTAAAAAGAACAATTAATTAAAAAATATTAGTAAGTTTCTTTTTATAGGTTCATACATCAACTAGCTTAGGCTAGGTTTTTGGACTAGGTGTTTAAACTTTCCAAAGACATTTATTTCAAATGTAGTGGCCTTTCAGTAGGTAAATCCTCTTTTACAAGAGACCATATGGAAAGCTCCTCTCACACATGAGTTAAGCACGAGGTCATGTGAGAGCTTGTTTAAGGAGATAACCCTCCACTTCCTTGTTCGATCATATGCCAGGATTTTAATGCATTTGGGGATCTTTTCAATACCACCTCTTGGGCCCTGTGCGGTGCTGATGTTGACAGGATTTTGGGATTTGCTACCCTGCCCATGCATAAGGATCAAGCTTGCGACTGTTCCTCCAGACTCTCAGTGTAGTTGTGGTAGAATTTAGTCTCCTGATGCTAGGGATCATACACAGGTGTTATTGGAAGGCTATTTCCAGTGCACCTAGGATAGACTTGGAAGGTAGCCCCGGTAGATAGTTTGGGAGGGAGATTGGGTGATTCCAGTGCTTGTACCCAAGAACATCTTCACAGAACGCTAAGTAACCATATTTTAGTCTTCATTGGTTGGACCTAGTCCCTAATCATCCCAGGATTTCCTTTGGAAGGTGTACCTTATATCTGTTGTGTATGTGTTACTTTAGGACATTTTTTAGTGAGTGTTGTTTGGTTTGTTTGTGTTTAGTTTTCCTTTAGGTTTGTGTGAGTCAAATTTATAGTTGTGGAGGACCAACCTCTTCGTAGATCTAGAAGGTTGAAAAATATTCCTCCATGTGTTACAATGGAGCCTCCACCACCACCTCAAAGGTGGAGACTAGATACTGATGGTTCTTTCGAACTAGTAGGTGTTAGTGAAGTTATAGCCGGTGAATTGAAACTTAGGATTAACCAGGAAGAAACATCTACAGTAGAGATAAAAGACTAGTAGGCTAACAAGTTTGTAATAAATTTTAACCCACCTCTAACTAATCTAAACAATCCTGTGATAGTCCAGGTCCTCCATTTAGTTCACCTATTATTGGTGTTCCTTTGAGCAGAGATATGTGTAGCTCTAAAGAAGGTATTTCTACCCCAACTTCAGCCATTTTTGTTGGTGGAGTCCCACCTCCCCCTGTAGGTGCTCCAATATAAAGTGCATCTATTGCACCCCTTTCGCAAAGTAGTTGAGTGGTTCAACCCTCAGCTCCTTCTAATGTAGTAGATCAGTCTAGTGGGGTGGTCACTGGGATTCACATTGCACCTTTTGCATCTCCTTCCTTTGTGCAAACTTCTCAGAGCGGTCCAAGTGGATCCTTCTCATTTATCCAGGGTTTTCCATGGATTAAGGGGAATATTCCCCCATCCAATCCTTATGTAGGTACTCACTTGCATATGTGGGCATGCAGTTTGGAAACACCAATGCTTTTGGTCATAATTTTCAGACACCAATTTCGGCCCCTTTCACGAGCTCTCCATTTTCACTTTTTAGTGGAGGGATACCTAATTTTGTCTTTCAAACTCTAGCTTCATCTGGAGCATTTAAAACCACATATCATGCACCACACATAAGTAATCCACTTTCTTTTGAGTGGAATCCTTTTCAGAGTAGTCACACTACATCACAACCAGTTCCTGGGGGCAACCCCACCTTTTCATTTGGGAACCAGGGGGTAGGTGTTTCTACATCCCAAACTCCTTATTATCAGACCCCGGTTAGGCCAAAGCTTCCTTTTCTGGCAACATTAAACTTGCTAGATTTTTCAAAGTTGATGAATCACCCTATGCAGCATAGTGCATCATGGCCACCTATACCTATTAAGTTACTTTCAGACATTCCTAATTTTGAAGGAAAAGTTGGCAAAGATCCAGATGTGCACATTACCACTTTCCACCTTTGGTGCTATTCGAACTCACTGAATGATGAATCTGTTCGGTTGAGTCTTTTCCAAGGAAACTTGACTCATGTTGAAACCAAATGGTACATAGAACTTCCCTCCATTAAATATGACAATTTTATGGATTTAGCAACTGTGTTCCTTAATCACTTTCAACTTCATGTCCGGTATGATGCCAACACAGACTTGTTTTCAAATTTTTGGCAAAACAAGGCCACACATATCTCAAATCACATCCAAGAGTGGCGAAGAAAAAAGAGGCTTATGAAATCCACTATACCTCCCGAGTTTCTAATAGAGTGCTTCTTAAAATATTTATCACCTTATATCTATAAGGACGTATCCACTTTGGGGGTGACCACAGAAGAAGAGGCTATCCTCAAGTCCCAACAACTAGACTTGATATATGCTCTGAATGAGATTTTGTATGAAATCATACCCGAGGTGACAATTTCTACCAATAATGTTAAAAAACCAAAGCGTGGTCCCCATGCTAATGGTGTGGTTGGTTCAGTCATTTCTCCTACTATAGAATCACTGTCTAAGCAACTCCATGAGTTGTCAGTGAAGTTATCTGTAGCAGAGGCAACTAAGGCTACTAGCCCCTCACCTCAAAATGAAACTATTTTTGCGCAGTATTCTTAGAAGGGAAATCAGCAACCCAATGGGAAAAATAAGAAAGGGAATAAGGGTGAGGGTAATCAAAACAAGCAGAAACCCAAAAACAATGCCGATGGGGGTAAAAAAGACAAGAAAAAGGTTAACTTTCCTTGTAAGTTGTGCCAGGGAGACCACCTTCCTTATCAATTCCCTCTTATGAAATAAGCTCAGAAGTTGTTGAAGAATCAACAACTGGTTGTCTTGAAGGATCCATTTCCCCAAGGATAGAACATAAATTTTGTTTTGAATGTAGTCGGGGGCACTTCTGGTGCTCCTCCTGATCAAAGCTATATCAACATGGTACGATCTAGTACTTTAATCCAAATAATAAATAAGAAATATGAATTGGAGGCTCATGAGAAGGGTAAGTCTACTACTGAAACTTCTAACCTTCTCACTATTGAAAAACTTGCTGATCTGATGCCTAGGATACCGAACTTTATCTTTAAGAAAGAATTTCACAATCCTAACTCTAGGGCTGCTTCCAACTACTTCATAGTTGAAGAATTAGATCAAAATCTTGTGCAATGTGGGCATAAGAGTTGTTACAAAGTTGTCCTGCTCAGTAGGATGCCCGATTAGAGGAAATTTCAACTCAAAATGGGCCTCCTACAAAAAATTAATAAAATAATAGTTAAAATAATAAAATAATATTTATTAATTTTGGAGGAAGAAAAGAAAAAAACTACTTTTTTGTTTGTATTTTCGACATATCTCCCCATGTTTTTACTCAAATTTCAATCGAGAGAGCTCATTGGATGTAGAATTAAATTATGCATCCAATGAGTACACACTCGGCATACTTTTGATGGACCCTGCTACCCCAAAAACAAGAAATCCCTGAAAAAACATGATGATGACATCATCGTCACATTTTTTCAGGTATTTCTTGTTTTTGGGGTAGCAGGGTTCATCAAAAGTATGACGAGTGGATACTCATTGGATGTGGAATTTAATTCCACATCCAATGAGCTCTCTCAATCGAAATTTGAGTAAAAACACAGGGAGATATGTCGAAAATACAAAAAAAAAGTAGTTTTTTTTATGATACCTATACCCAAATTTATATTAAAAAAGTGCTTAAGACCTATACGGTATTTCAAATTTAAAGCAATTTAATTGGCTAACACATGATGACATGGAATTTGAGTTAAATTTAAAAGGCCCATTTTGAGTTGAAATTTCCTCTATGAGGCTTTTGACAACCATAGGTAGCATGAATTCATTGAGCCTGCTGGCGAAGTTCAATCTTTCAAATGTTAAGATTCACTTTCCTTACCATGTAACTTTGCCAATTGACGTTGTCCATTGAGGTAAAACCATTAGACATACAGTTGTTGACGAAGGTGCTTCCACGTGTGTAATTTCGATGTCTTGTTGGAAATCCTAGGTTCCCTGGAGCTAGTTCCATCAAACACTCTACTTACTACTTTTGACGAAATATCTTTTCGTCCACATGGTATCGTACCAACTTTCAAAATAAAGCTAGAAGGGAAGCATTTTCTATTGAATTAGAAGTGATAGATGCCCCATTGGATTATAACTTATTGTTAGGGAAAAGTTGGACTTATTCTATGTGTGTGATTACCTTGGTCGTTCTTCGAGTAGTAGTGTTTCCGCACGAAGGGAAGTTGGTTACTGTTGACCAACTCAATTTTACTCAAAAGGGTCGTTTGGAGACAAATGAGTCCATTGTACCATTTATTGATAATTCCAAACCAGCTAATGAGAGATTGAGGGTTGGAATGATGCATCATTGATGGGCACATTTTATATCCTAGCCCCTATAAACTACTTAAGGTTCTACAAGTGTAGGGAAGTCTATTTCCATGGTTGTCAATAGAACTGATCCTTGGGTCCTTTCTTCCTATCATGAACCTCAAGTGGCCTTGTCTGGAGTGGAAGTAGCTTACCAATCCATTGTTAATGCCACTGTCGATTCTATACCGAATCCTTCTTCAGTTTTCGAGGAATCAGATGAAACTTATCTTCTCGTATGGGCGGAGAACTATTTGAATTCTACTGATTTCTTAGATATATTTTTTCCTTCGGATGAAGCCATTCTGGAAGCTATGATTGGACCTGAAAAAACTTGTGAATATCTACACCATCGGTCCTTCTTTCTTCCAGAGTTGAGTATAATTGAGAATCAAGAGTTTCATATGAGACTATCAGAGAATGTTGATTTTTTGATTAATTTTTTACCAAAGGAGGGAGTTTTTACCAAGGGGAATATGGAAAATATATTTTCTACCATTCCAATAAACATCTTTGTAAACCCCAATGTCATTGAAAATGTGCATATTGGTGCAAACTGCTCTCCAGAGGAGATTGCCATATATACTGCCTTGTTTAAGGAATTTTGCAACGTGTTTTCCTAGTCATATGAGGAGATGCCAAGAATTGATCCATCTATTTTAGAACACGAAATACATACTTACCCCAATGCCAAACCTTTTCGACAAAATATTCGACCTGTAAATAGACGAAAAGCGATAGTCGTTAAGGATGAGGTGGAAAAGTTGTTGAAAGCAGGGTTTATTTACCTAATTTCTTTGACGAAATGGGTATCCAATCCCGTTCTTGTTAATAAAAAACAAGGGACCATACACATGTGCACTCATTTATATGACCTAAATAAAGTGGGTCCCAAGAACAACTACCCCCTGCCCTTCATCGATCAGATCATTGATGCTTGTGCGGGTAGCGAAGTATTTTCGTTTGTGGATGGTTTTTTTGGATATAATCCAAATAAAGCTGGAAGACCAACATAAAACATATTTTATTTGTCCTTGGGGGACCTTCACGTACAAGAAAATTCCCTTTGGTTTGAAAAATGTCGGAGCTACCTTTCAGGGGGCAATGAAATTTTCCTTCCACGACATCAAGAATATTGTCGACCCATACTTGAATGATATGCCTGCCCATTCTCGCAAGAGGAGGGACCATCCAGATCACCTTCGCATGATATTTGAACGATGTAGAAATTATAAGATATGCTTGAATCCCCACAAGTTTGTTTTCTGTGTTGAGTCGAGGAGAATACTAGGGTTTATTGTTTCAAACAGAGGAATACAGGTGCATCTTTTGAAAGTAGAGGCTATTGTAAATCTTCCTCCTCCTCGTTCCATGAAGAAAATTTAGAGCCTGTAAGGGAAATATACTTTCCTTCGATGTTTCATAGTTAATTATGCCAAGATAACTAAGGGTTTCATGCGCTTTCTTAAGCAAGACACCCCATTTTTGTGGGATGAAACCGTGCAACTTGCATTCGAGGTATTAAAAAAGGATTTACTTTCGGCTCCTTTATTACGTCCACTAGATTACTCTCAAGATTTTATATTGTATCTGGCTGCTTCAGAGTCGACTATAGTGGTAGTAATTTTTTAGGAGGACGATAAGCTCCAAAAGCATGTTGTCTATTATCTCAGTCGTGCATTAGCTATTCTGGAACTCAGATACTCCCATGTCGAGAAGTTAGCATTAGAAACTATTTATGTTGTTCAGAGGCTACGCCACTACATTTTACTAAGGACAACCACAATGGTGGGATATGTAAATCCTTTTCAGTATGTTTTGTCCTGATGCATAATCAGGGGAAAATTCAACAAGTGGATAGTCATTCTCCAAGCATTTGACTTGGATTTCCAATATGCTAAATCCAAAAAATCCTTAGTTTTTGTAGAGCTAATCTTAGAATTTACTACGGAAGAAAATGTAGTGGTGGAAGATGAATCATTCCCATATGATTATGTCTTTCTTATTTCTACCTCTCATCCCTAGTATGGAGATATTCTTGTATATATTTAGACTATGAAGTCTCTCGTGTCCTTCTCACGGAAATATCAGAACAAGTAGCGAGTCAACGCTAAAAACTACCTGATCATCCGTGATACCTTATATCCAAGAGGGGAAGGCTTTATTTTGCGTCGGTGCCTCACCCACGAGGAGGAAGATATTTTCCTGAATGATTCCCATAGTGGAGCATGTCGGGGTCATTTATCTGGGTTAGTAACGACCCAGAATATTTTACGAGCCGGTTATTTCGGGGCCACGATCTTCAAATATTGTGTGGAAGCTATGAAGCACTGTCACCCATGTCATCTCTACACCAGAGAAATGCGGTCACATCCTGCTCCTTTGTTTCTCGTTGTTGCGGTGGTCCACTTCACTAACTGGGGGGTATATTACATGAAATGCAATCCAGTTTCGACTAGGGGGCACAAATATATCATTGTCATTGTGGACTACTTCACAAAGTGGGAAGAGGAAATGCCTACCTTCAAAGCTGATGATGAAACAACAACTTACTTCATTTTCAACCAGATCATTACTCGTTTCGGTATACCAAAGCAGATTGTCACTAATCATGGAAGTCACTTTCAAAATAGCATGATGACTAAGTTGAACACTATGCTAGGGATTAGGAAAGATCATTCATATTCATTTTAACCTCAAGTGAATGGACAAGTAGAAGCAATTAACAAAACCTTGAAAACCATTCTAAAGCACACCATTAATGCAAGCCAATCAAATTGGAAAATTATGCTATACCCTACACTTTAGGAATACTAGACTAATGTAAATACTGCTACTAGATTTTCACCGTTCCAACTCGTACATGGAATGGAAGCAGTCATGTCGGTTGAATGCAAAATTCCATCCCTTAAAATAGATACTCATGTGCTTCCCGATACTACGGATTTATAAGAGCGTTTGCTTCACTTAGAAAATATAAATGAACAACGCAGAGATGCATTGACAACAAACAAAGCTCATAAGAATAGGGTCAAGAACTAGTATGACAAAGAGGTTAATCCAAGAGATTTCTCTGAGGGATAACTTGTCTTGATTTGGTATTAAGACAAAGAACCCCTGGGGGAAGGAAAATTTAAGTCTATGTGGTTAGGTCCCTACGTAGTGTCGAAGGTATTGAAAAAAGGAGCTTATGAGTTAACTGGTTATGATAGAAATAAGTTTTCAGAGCCTAGAAATGGAATCTACTTGAAGAAGTACTACACTTAGGCATGGTGCTTGTTCTTGTATTTTTATTGTATGTATTTTTATGTACAATAGTTTAGCTAGTTGGTTAGTGTTTATTATATAGTATGTTGGTTTTTTAAGATGTCAGCGGAGTGTTTTATAGGTTTTGTGGATGATGCTAGTTTCCATACTTGTAACCTGGATTCAATCGCTTGGGTTATCTATTCAACCCTCAAGACAACTAGTTGCCTCTGGTAGTGCTTGCTTAGGTCTTGATACTAATAATGTGGCTGAGTACAGGGAAGTTATTGAGTTTTTATGGGATGCTACACTACGTGGCATTACCCATCTAGAGGTCATACTTGACTCTCAGCTCGTGGTTTCCCAACTCAATGGTGATTATCAGGTGTGAAACCCTACGTGGCTATGTCAGTTTTTGCATGTAAGATTACTTGAAAGAAACTTTGAATATATTTCATTTAATCACGTTTCAAGAAATGAAAATACAATTACTAATGCTTATGTGAATTACATATGAGACTGGCACTTAACACACACTTTGTAAAATAAATATAACAGATACATTTGAAACAATATATATATATATATATATATATATATATA
>LPNX010765908.1:560382-578782 GCA_001517045.1 Pseudotsuga menziesii
TTCTTGAATGTATTCATGATGAGTGATGTTTCCATGTCGTAAAGTCGAATTGAACCTTGCATATGCATCATGTGTCAGTAACACATATTTAATAGGCATATTTTTTCTAGACTGCCTATTTTGCATGTATGCATTTTCTTGAAAACTTCAATACAAAATTTTGCTAGCACCAGTGTATTTCCTCCAATCCTTGGCAAAAGATGTCCAGCAATAACTACTAACAAGCCATTTTTATCAAAGCATGGGATCAATGACTTTCTTGCAAATAATTATTGTAGAATTCATTGTGACATCAAAATCTGAATCTTTAATCCTCTCAATGTCCATATATTAATGAGTAGTGTTGTTTGATTTGTCTTGAACTATTTATTTATTGCGTCTAATTTTGGAATTGTTTCGTTATTTTCTCCCCATTTTTAAGAAGTGCTAGACAGTTCTTGTATTTCTAATTTCTTTTGTACATGCTATCTCCATGTATAGAATGGAAGGCTTAAAAGGAACAAATATTTCCACTAGTTCATATAAGAAAATCTATATAGGACTACCAAAATAATGTTTTAGCTAAATGCTACAGATTCATATGAAGTGAGGCATATGTTTCGTTGAAACATCTCTATGTATGTGACATCAAAACCATGAAGCTCTACTCCCAATGTCCTTATATATGAGAATAGTGTTGATTGATTTGCCTTGAACTACTTCTTTAATGTGTTTAGGTTTGGAATTGCTTTATTATTTTCTCCTCTTTTTTAAGAACTGTGAAACAGTTTTTGTATTTCTACTTTCTCTAGTAGATGCTTTTCTAGTTCCATGTAGACAGTGGAAGGCTTACAAAGTGATAGGGAAGAAATATTACCACTAGTCCATATTTTTAGTGAGTGTATCACTGACAGACACAGCAACATATCGGGGCACCTGTTCAGCAGCACCGTAGAATATAGATAGGGTGCATCACAGTTCTCAAGGAGGAGGCACATCACTCATTTATAGAGGGATATGGCGCATGCATACACCTTCCAGCAAGCCTTAGATGAGGCATGTGCCACAATCAAATAATCTTAGAGGCATGTGCCAGTGCCACCAGTGGAACATAGACAAGGATCACCATAAATTAAAATTTAGTTTGGTTTTATTTTTAGGAAATTCTATTTCTAAGTTTGACTTAGGATAAATAAAATTATTTTTCTGAGTTTGACTTAGGATCAAGTAAATTATATTTATGAGTTTGATTCACATGCAAATATACTTTTTTAAACCCTATTATTTCCTTCTCAAATCTATAAGAGAGAGGTCGAGGGTATGGATTCATTCAACGAGTCTTGACTCTAGCAACTAGCAGTTTAGGGGTATTTCCTTGTAGCAGATTTTTTCATGTTCAGAATTAATAAAAGCAGTGACAATTTATGGCAGTCATCTATTGAATTTTGTTTATTGTTTTCTACAACATGTGTTTATAGATTCTATCATTTATTAGAGAGATATTTTGAAATGTTCTTAGTTCTTCTGTTTTTTTTTGTTTTCTGTAGGAATTGTATTACAGTGCAAAATATGTTTACCATGAGTTCAAAATTTTTTACAGACTCCATATAAGAAAATTTATATGGAGTTGTAACAAAAATAAGGTTCTTCCTACATGTTGCAGGTTCATAGGAAGTGCAAAGAGAGCAATATCAGTTACGAATAGGAAGTCACTCAAAATGTACTAAATGCTTGAAAAACCATACAAACCTGTTGGTGAACTGCTACCAATATTTTTGCATCCACATGTCGAATCTCACTTCAGATCTTTTGCAAAACATGATATACACCTGAAATAGATGCTTTTGCAGTTTACAAGACAACAACTTTAGAGAAAATTTTATGAAATAGGTTTATCGCAATCACAAGAAACCACATTTTGGTATTATGTATTTAGATATCTATGCCATGTCTACTTTCACGAATGGCCAATTACAATATTTTGACTACTCACATAGGAGGTTTGGGGTGTGCTCTAACCATCCTGACGACTCATCCCCACCATTCCCTTGTCCCCAAATCCAATGCAACATAGTTTAGAACAACACGATTTATTTCATGTATTCATTATGTGCACTGCTTCACACTCACTGTCAATATCATCTTCAAATAAGTATCTGAAATACTTACTAGTAAAATAAAATAAAACAAACTCTTATATTTCTTAATGTAGGTCAACAATTACTTTTCTTCAATGAGAAAAATCACAACTTAAAGTTACTTAACTCATACAAAGACATCCATTGCAAAGCCAGAAATAAGTATTCAATTTATTAATATAACATCGTTTATTACATTATTTATAGCATAAAAAGACACTCATCCACTTACATTGGAAATTTACTACAAAAATAAATCTTTTGGCAAAAAGGAAAAGCAAGATTCTGCAGAAGCTATCATGCCATTAATGGGATTCAAGTTAGGATCCATTATTTAAGAAATATTTGTTCAGCAAGGCCCTAGCCTTCTGTGTCATTAACCTTTGAGAAAACTAACATAATTCCAAGTAAACCTTTATTTGATTAGTTGCATCAGGCCAGGGATTCAAGCCAGGGTTCAGATTGTTTTAGTGTCACTCTACACAACTAATGGTGTAGATTCAAAAAACAAGAAGGCTCATAGATAACATTTTCAAAACCACTGGACAGAAACACAGGTGTCCCATCTCCCCTCTTTGATTTAGCTTATACCCAATTCGGCAAGAGGATTATGACCAGGCCAATATAGGACCAAATTATGGTTTTTTCCTTCTTAATATAATTATTCACAGCTTCCTATATGATGATGATTTGTGGATTCTACATCATACATTTGAGGGCTTGTAGTTGCAGAAGAAACTAGGATTCCTTTATTACTTTTGTACTAATAAAAAAATGACAGCCAATATTGAGAAAACAAAGGTTACAACTTTCAATCTTCCAAAACAAGAGGCTTTGCATATCTAACCTTCTAACTTCTAGGATTCATAAGTAGTAAACTATCCTTGCCACTCACAAATGGAAGCATTTTCCCCTCCATTTCAAGATACTGATCCTGAGATCCATTTATTTAATTCCTACTCATACCCAAATATTTTTATAGCGGTAGGTTAGGTATGTAATTGAGTTTGTCAGAATTGCTTATGTAAAGAAATTACTGGTACTCATGTTTTACAGGACTATTGTAAAGCAAGAAAACAATTTTCTATGCTCAATTATTTATACCAAGGAAAGAATGTAACCCAAGGTGTGGGTTGCATGCAGGGCAACTCAAATAACAAGTTGGGAAGCATAGTAATCCAAGGGAATAGATCGCAAAGTTGGATTGTGAAAACTAAACTTAATTTATTACACCTATGCCAAATGCAACTTGATACCAAATCTCAATTTCAAGGGATCCAATTTCCACAAAAAAAGAAAATAAGGTATACTGGTTCTGGTTTGAAAATAAGCCTCAAAAAGACGATTATGGGTTGCATGTAGGGAAACTCAAATAACAAGTTGGGAAGCATAGTATTACAAGGGAATAAATTACAAAATTGGATTGCGAAAATAAAACTTAATTTAATAACCTATGCCAAATGCAACTTGATACTAAATCTTAATTTCAGGGGATCCAAATTCCACAAAAAAAATGAATAAGGTATTTATTATTAAATACATACTGGTTCTGGTTTGAAATTAAACCTCAAAAATCCAATTTATTCTTAATGAATGTTCTTTCCCATAGGACCTGGATCAGTACGTAGCCTAACAGTTCGTAACTTCGTAGAGTCAATCAAACCCTAGTTGTTGCCAACTAAGAATATGAAATAGGCTAATAGTCACTGCAATATCTAGTTATCTTACTCATTAATAATCACTGCAACATATAGTTAACTTGTTGACTAAAAAGAATGGAATAAGGCTCATACTCACTGCTTCAAGTTTGCTCCTTCATGTCGATTAGGGGAGAGTAGTTAGTAAGACAAATGGCCATCCTGTTAAGGATTGCATTTAACATTTAGGAGCCATGCACTAACCATAACAAAGTCTTATTTAGAAGAGTTGGATTTATAGTTTCATAGGGGAGGCATCCCCAACAGTTCCCCAACAAAAGGACTGGGTAAAAAATCCTTTTTTTTTAGGACATCACTGGGACAACAGGGGATGTACCATTCTCCTCCCACAACCTCCCAGTCCAGGGATATTTCTCCCTGTCCCAAGGGACATTTGGGGGTCATCCCTAGCATGACCAAGCAGACCCAGGGATGCCTAAACATATGTTGAAGCCACCAACTAATCTTGTGTCCACTATGGCACCCTGCTCAACAAACATGTATGTCATCGGTGTGACCACAACCCAGTATACAATGGCATATTGGAAGCATGCATAATATGCACCGAACTTCTTCAACTTCAGTTACTGTACATATACCATCAATTTTTTAGATATCCTATGGTTATCACATCCTCTGGTTTGACCACTGCTACCTTGTCAAGGAACATGCAAAAACATTTTCAACGGCATTGGAAGTTTTAATAGTTTTTAAGGTTGTTAAAAGTCTGGGAAGGAGAAACTTAAATTCATGGGAACAATAAGATGAGAACTATGTTAAATTGATGCAAACAACATCCAATGAAGCATGACAAGGTGATTATCCTATAGATTTTGCAACCAATTTCTCAAAGTATAGAACTGTAATGTTTTTAGTATTTACCATTACAAGAACCCACATTTTCTACTCAAACCATTGAGATAGAATCACTACATGGCAGAAATCATTATAAGTCCCCATCCCATGGTTTTCGTTTCCAATTTGTATAGTGTACGATTCTATGTATGTACGCAGTAAAATTTATGTTTAACTTATTTTTTTCATATTAACATATTAATTTTTTGCTAGCTAGTAGGACACAACATTTACACTCATGGTTTATCCTGCTAGAAATGTTTGTATACTAAATATCTGTGACATCTCCCATTTTTTGTCAAAAATGTCTTGCCAAAACATCAAAAATATCAACAAGATCTAGTTTAAAGAAATCATTGTCTTACAGGTCAGCTACCAAATACCTCAAAAATCTACATAGACAAGAACCACCACCATAACCAAATATGACAGAAATTAAGGCATTGAATACCAGAAAGAAACCATAGACGAACAAAAATCTTAAATAATATATCTGAGAAGGTGAACCCCATATTGCAAGTCAGGATCTTGATTCATATTAACCACTGGGTATCTGTGTTTAACACATGGTCTCTTGTTGAAAGACAATAAAAACATTTACTGAACTTTGACTTCATAAGTTCTAACAAAATGTTGTAGGTATTACAATGTTATCTGCAATGGGAAGTGTTAACACCAGATCTGTTCATTAAAGGCAATAGGTTCTAACTTCTACTGAGATGCATTATTTGCAATTACAAGATTTAGTTCCAGAATAACATGTTAAATGGATTGATACGATCAATGGACTAGTTGATTCTACAAGGGATTTTGCTAAGGATGAGGATGTTGGAATAGATGGACTGAAACTATTGAATAAAGAGTGCAGAGATATATGATAGGTATAGCATCATGATTATTGCATCAGATTTTTTTTTCTAGTGGATTGTAATCAAGGAGGAAAAAAGTGCAGTTAATTTCTTAAACAACAAGGAAACCCAACTACTAAAACTAAGAAAACAACATCCATTAGGTGTTAAGGAGTGTCAGTCAATGGTCGGTAACAAGTCAGCTTGAAGAGACCAGTATTCATGCAGTTTATTGTTCACTTATTGAAAAGGAAGAGAATTTCATATAATAGAGAATTGGTTTTTTTATATCCGGTCTTGAAGGAGATGATACTATTCAGAACTGTGTTTTGCAATCATTATATGATTGTATCATTCAAGACCATAATGAAAAACATTGCTTTAGGGTTATTGTGGTTATACCACTTTCACCTTGTTTCTAGGGAGGCATAGATGATGCATATGATGCATATGTTAGGGCTATAATACGTTGACAGTATCATACAATATGTAGAGAAAAGCATTTGTTATTAGAAAATCTTCAGCATATATTGGGTGCCAAGCTGTGCAACTATGTTTCGTTTTATGGACTTGGTTGTTATGGAAGACTTTGTGAAGGTGGTCAATTGACAACCAACCAGATTTTTGTGTACAACAAAGAAATGATAGTTGATGACCATGCTGTATTGATTGGATCAGCTAACATAAATGACAGCAGTTTGTTGGGAACTAAAGACTCTAACAACTATTCATATTTTAAAAAAAGGATTCTTGGTTTGAACTAACTTATTTCCTTACAAAGTTTCATACAAAGGGATATTACCACATATAGCTTTGAATCTCTTTAATACTGACAGAATTTGCAATTTATTACATTTAGCATATCACATATTCCCATGGAAATTTTACTTACAATTCTGGTCCAGTCCTCTGCTAGTTTATAACCAATTTAAATTTTACTGCAATATTGTTTCACCGTTTATGAAGGATAACCATAGCTCAGCTAATTGGAATTTAACACATTTGTTATAAACAAGGATGGTATGATATTGCTTTAGGCATTGAACTAGAAATCACTGTGGGTGGCAGGGAAGGAAACTAGGAAATTACAAGAAAGGAAAAAAAATACAGAATTTCAGTATAGAGAATGGAAAAATGGGCAAACATAAACCATGGAAAATAAACTAGGGTGTTGAGAAGAGATTTCCTTTTACTTTTAGGACCTTTCAATTTAACAATTGAATTGAAAATTTTCAATTAGAGTAGTGTGAAATTGCATTTTATTGCCATTGAATAATAATATTTCACTATTTCTTATGAAAAGTCCATTCTCCTTACAGTTTAATTATAAAAGTAAATACATCTGAAGAATCTGGATAGAAGTCCAAAATGGCCCTCCATCATGCAATTTAATAACTGTTGGTTCAGGAAAAGCTCCATAAGTTCACATTGATAGCTGATTCAGTGTGGTTTTGTCTAGCAAGAATTTTCCAAATAGAATCTTGGCAGCAAGAGCAGTACCAACACTCAGCTCTATGTTTTCTTCTCCACAATCAGAAGTGAACATTTATTGATTGACACATAAAAATTGAGAAATCTCAACTTGGGATTCTAAATATTGTGGATAATAAAATTGAATGCAATCCCCCTCAAAATATGCACCAAGTACTGGCCCACATATAAGAGGGCTAATAATCATTGTAGAGCCCAGATGTATGTATGCTTTTCATGTCTACATTGAATGTTTGTGGATACTTGGAGGATGTTTGATAAGAAAAAAAATCCCCAACACAAAGCCTACGATTAATGACCACCAATTTCAACTTTCTTCATTGCTTTTGCGAATGCATTTGGACAATAATTACCTCCCTTTTCAACAAAAGGTTCTACCTGCTTAATCGGGACATTATTAGGGCATACAATTCTTATTTAATAGACAAAAAGGTATTTGAAAACACTAATTTATTTTCCAGATCAATCATAATGACACAGGGATCACCTGCTTTTTCATCCACATCCTTCATTTTTCCCTCCAATCTCCAATCTCTTCCAAATTTAGAACTCTATCCAATCTGAAATCTCATGTCAATTATAACAGTAGGATAAACCTATGCAAAACAGTACTCCAATTCTTTATAAAGAGTTGTGCAATACCATTTTTCATCCCTCAAGAATGACTTCCAATACCACCCTTCACCAATAAGAAATGAATCTTTTCCCTTCAATTCCATCAATGGTGGTCATGAATACATTCAAATGTAGATTTTTATTTGGATTTTGCATCACATAGAGTATTGGTCCTGTTTAACCATTATACACATGAGAAATGGAAAATAATTGTCGATCTGTAAGGAATGAACGGTTCACTAATTTTTATTGATTCTTTACAAATATTTATGGTATTCGATCCTGAATAGAACGTGGATATTTAGTTCATAATTCCTAGCCAAATATGCACAGGTTTTGATTGACCATTGCAATGATCAAGCAATCTAGGATCTCAATAGAATTCGATTTCAAAGCATAGACACGCACTCAAAGTATTAATATGTCACAATAATCTAGGGACTAAACACAAGTCTCATCAAAGATTAATAACAATAAGGCATGAAAATGGTGTAATTGTGCTACAAAATGAGTAGCCGCTCTATATATTCACACAAAGAATGAGTAATACAATACAAGATCATGCTACAAGCATGAATGACAAAGCAATTCGAATTCCCAAGGAGGTCATTCGAATTGAATGAGTGAGTCTAGATTAACTGAATGTAAGCCACAATCAACACTCAAGTTAAATACTGATCAAAACCCTAATTGACTCAACTAAGCCCTAACTGAATTCAGAGTGCAATAAATGACTGAGTCTGACTGAAATTAGGTCAGACACATGTCATAGCAAGCCAACCATCAAGTGGTAGCGAATCAATGACTCCAATGAACCCCAATGAGGTTAACTGAAGTGTAACCGAACACCAGAAGTGGTTGGAGGCACCCCTGCTGACTCCAGTTCATTAAATAATCAATAAATAATCAATTTAATGAAGGAAGGCGCCTTCATTGCTCTGTTTAACTGATTGTAACCATCCGTTAGCAATATGGGGCATTAATTGTTAACCCAAAAATCCCCCACATAGCTCTCAATAGCCTACACCACCCAAGGAGACCATCTCACAACACTCATTTCACTCCATAAGACCTTCCATTTGACCCCCACACCTCTAAAAGAGCCCAAGGATGAAGAAAAGGGCTAAAAACCCCAAAAAGGAGCCCAAAATAGCCCCCTAGGAGCTAAAGCCCTCAAAAAGGGGCTAAAACTCTAAAAGGGGCTAAAGATAGGGAGAAAGGGGCTAAAGCCCTGACCAAGGGCTTAAAACCCTAAAATCCATTGGAAAAGCTATAAAAGGAGGGTGGGGGGTCACTCTCAAAACACTCCTCACTTGCCTATTGTTATAATGCCCGTGGATGCTTTGAGACCTCTTGCTCTCAAACCACCCACTCTCCCTCTCATCCATCTCCATCTCATCAAGCCATTGCTTCCCAACCAAGAGAGAGGTGCTCCCATGAGCTAGGGCATGGTGGCCCATTTCCACATAAGTGAGGTATAATTTCTTTTTCATGGTTGTTTATTTGTTTTGCTTTCTAACCCTCATTTCTATTTGCAGGTTTTTCATTGACATTGTTTACAGGTTTGCCATTGTAGTAGCTTAGGTTGTTTGCAGGTTTCAAGGAGGCAGAACCCTAACACGTTTTCTGCATAGGGGTTCACAAGGGCTTCATTTCTCCATTTATTTTTTGTTATTAGTTCTTATATCTAGTTTACAGTAGCTACCATTTGCTTACTCTTGTTTAGATTATCTTAGTTTAATTCGCTGCTCTGTTTATGTCATATTTTCAATCCATTTTTTACTGTTTTCTAAGAGTTGGAACCTACCCTTGTGCCCTATAGGCACAAGGGATCCATTCCTGCTCCTGTAGTGAGGAGAAATTCTCACTACATCTTTGGTGACTCCGTTGGGTTGATCCCACAAGATCCCTAGGCCAAATATTTCAAGTTTTTAGGTTTTTTCAGTTTTTACCCTAGTTTCCAAAAATCTTAGGTTAGATCTGTTTAAATATGCTTTATTTCCTATTTTAGTCAATGTCGAAGCCTCTGCTAGGCTGAGCCAGAACTGACCCCAGTACCAGTTACTATCGGCCAGATCTGACCTTGCATCACCAAAAAACCCCTTTCCGGAGGAGGGTGCTCTTATCAGGGGGAAAGGCGAGACTGGGGCGCTCTTAATTGGTAGACAAGCATGTCCAGGGTGCACTTAATCCTTAGACAGGAACAACTTCAGCCCAGAAGCTCAGGTTGTGGCTATTTTCACATTCTATGCGACCCCCTCGCTCATTTCTGGAAACATTTCGCGGCCCCCTCGCGGGATTTGGTCATAAATGTACAGCCTGCCACACAGAAGTTGTATTTAAGTTTAATTAACAGTAATTTTCAGTTTTAGAGGACTGTTAGTGCAGCCCAGCCGCCTTTTTCCACCATTGCAAGTCTCTTTTAATTCCAGTTTTTATTTTCTGCAAATAAATCCATGAACAATGTGTATATGCTAAATCAATCATTAAGGCTTAATAAAATCAACTAGTCTAACTTAAAGTAATTTAAAAATAACCATCTTGCTGCCCCCTTCCTCCTCTACCCAGTCATCACCCTCCGGGCTATTCTAGGATACGACGAAGGGTAAGCTCATATAGATCTAGGCACTCCATGGTATTTTTCCCAAACCACTAAAACCAGGTGACCTGGAAGGTAGAGGGGGTAGAGAAGGAGGGCTTCTCACGACGCTAAGCGTCCTCCCTGTTGACCAACCTAGCACTTGGGAGGTGCCTTGAGGATCTACGGATGGGCTTAGTCCCATTGTGTTGAGATCCCAGCACCTTCTCTTGGTTGAAGAAGAATATCACTGACATGTAGACATTTAGTTAGGCCAACAATTCAGGGTTAATCACCATACTTGCTTACAAATTTATGTCTATGTTTGCATACAAAACCATGATATGAGCTCTACCATGAATTCATAAACCATATTACAAACCAAATAACAGAACAAACAAGCAAACCAACACACCATACCAAATAATTAACCCAACTTAGTTCATGACATTGAGTAAGCCTTAAAATTTACCAAATTTACACTAAGTTCAATCAATTATGCAGTCTTTGAGGACATAAGTCCCTGACTGATTCAACTATGGGAAGTACTTGGGATTTTCCTAGAAACTCATTGTGAGGTGTACCACAGGAACCCCAAAGTAGCTGGCCGCTGAGAGGAATTGCCAAGCAAAACAGGCAATGACCCCTTCCGATTGAGTAGAAGCACCCATGAGGAACAAGCCAAGCGCTGTCTTCTGGCAGTCTTGGTGGCCGAGAAACCACCTTCAGCCAATAGCAATCCATTGAAACCGGGGTCCAAATCTCATACCCACCAGTTTCATACACAAAAGTGAACACAATTGATCCTCCACGATCTTCCTCACGCCTAAGAGGCGAACCACCACCATTTGGAACACTCAGTCGGCACCATCGTAGCCATTCTTAGCGATCTCCCACACCATCAGAGGGCCACACATCCTCTAATTCTGATTCAGACACATATTAGTCTGAACCAAACCTCCACACCGCACCATCAAGCCCCGTGGCTAGTGCAAACCTGGATCCATTTTTCAGCCTAAACTTAGCAAGTGGACCCATGTCCACATCATAACCTGTCACCCACAACTTGGCAAGTGGTTCAAGAACAGTCATGCAGATTGTCATTAGCCAATTACCACCACCAATAGGGACCAGCCAAGCTAGCCCGGTGGTAACACATGGGGGCAGTGGCCCCTCCACACACATTGTCCCCCCTGCCACATAGGGGGGCAGTGCACCGACCACCCACATTGCCCCTACTGCCATACATGGGGGCAATGCCCTCGCTACCCATACCATCCCACCCACAACACTTGGGGGCATTGGCCCATCTGCCATGGTGCCACCACAAGAACCCCTAGCCATGCAGATGCATTATGCACCTACAAACCCCACCCCCATTGCAGCCCCATCCCACATCAATTTGGGGTCAAATATACCCTTCATGGCTCATATGAATTTGCCTGACTTGGCTAGATTAACGAATGACCCCATCCACCACCAAGCTTTCTACCCACCCATGCCAACTAAGCTGCCATCAGACATCCCAAATTTTGAAGGCAAAGCCAGGGAATGTCCCCAAAATCATATAATGATATTCCATCTATGGTGCTCATCTAACAGCATCGTAGAAGACTCCATCAGGTTGAGGGTGTTCCAATGCACCCTTACAGGTGCTACGACCAAATGGTACATTGAGCTGCCACAAGCCAAGTACCCCGACTTCAACTCCCTAGCCTTCATGTTCCTACAATATTTCCAACTCCCTGTCAGATATGACGAGGGGGTGGAGATCATGCTATCCTGTCGCCAAAACACCTCCACTCACATCACTGATCATATCCATGAGTGGCGATGGTGTCGTAGCTTGTGTAATATCCAACTTAATGACAGGATCTTCTTGGATTGGTTCCTCAAGACTTTGCTCCCGCCCATCGCAAAGAACGTCGCATCTGAACGTCCCCAATCTGAAGAAGAGGCCATACTAAAGGCCCAACAATTTGACCTCATCTATGCCCAGTCGGGATACTTGTATATTGTCATTCCAGACGCTCTCCGACCAAGTACCTCCTACCGCGACGCACTGGGGGCATCCCACGTGGCGGATGGCATCATAGGGCCAGTCTCCCAATAATCACAGACTCGACCGACACCACCTATCATTGCACCATAACCAAGCAACATCGCTAATGTTGCTTATCAGAACCAAGCTCCAGACTATTCTAGAATGATCTCTCAGTCCAGAGCAACAACCTCTTATGAACAACCTATGCCACCGCAGCAGGCTCAGGCCATGGCTTGGCCAACACAACAGTATGTGAGGCAAATGCCCACATTTGTGGCACCACCACCCCCACAAATATACTATGCACCACCAATGCAACAAGTTCAAGCCCCCACCCCCGCTCCACCTGCACGGTTGGGACAAGTGTTCGCACAACAAAACCGTCCCAACCAGCCTGCCCCCAACAATCAATAAGGGAAAGCTAGAAACAACCGGCCCTGTAACCAAGGAAATAACCAACCGCAGGGAGGCGGTCAGCAACCGAACCCTCCCAATAATGTTGTGGCTAACCGGCCAACCCAAAACCCCCCATGGCAGGATGCACCAAGACGCAACGCACCGTTGCGCACAAACCAACCTTGTACACTCTATGATGTTTATGGGCATTACACGTTTGAGTGTCTCCTCATCGCTCGTGCTAAGCATGCCATTCAAAATGAGGCCCAACAGGCCACCAATGCCCCCACTCAAGCCCAACCCAACCAGGCGCCACAAGGACCTCCTCCCATGGTGCTTCAAAGCCCACTACTAGTCCAAGGATTGGTGGCAACCACTCCCCCTCCCCAGGCCAATCCCAATGCTTCAGGGGCACCTCCCACAACCAAAATAGGTGTCCACAACCTAATGACCATGACCATTAAAGAGGTCAACTTACAGACTAGACGAAATCAGTACGGTACCACCACCGAACCTGCCGACTCGTCAGCAGCATCCACGTCTAAGACAACCAACCTACCTCTCCAATTACCCTCGTTCCCGCACCCCCCCATATGCAGAATCACCAATAATGCCACAGCTAGAGTTGTAGTTAGCTATAGTGTTGTGGATGATTTGGCCCAAACGCCAACCGCCATGTCCACTCTTGAGGTACTTAAAACATGCCTAATGTAGTGGAAAGCCTTACTAGCCACTCTAGGGGTAGTATACCCCTCCGACTCCAAGTTAATCACGTTTGACACAGAGAACAGAGAGTCGTGCATGCCCTCCATTATCTCCTTCCAAATCCTGGTGTCCATCCGGAACTTGGTTGTGCACCGATGCATAGTGGATGAGGGGGCATCCACATGCGTCATGTCTACCTTGGTTTGGTAGAAGCTTGGATCACCAATTCTGCAACCGTCCTCCACGACTCTGTGGACTTATGATGGAAATCCCACTAAATCCCAAGGAATCCTCCCCCATGTCCCCATCACATTAGCCGGGAAGACAGTATTGATTGACATCGAAGTCGTCAACGCCCAACTGGATTACAACCTCCTCCTTGGGAGGAGTTACATGTATGCCATGCGATTCGTCGCATCAACTGTCCACCTCATGTTGTTCCCCCACGAAGGGAAGATTATGATGGTTGACCAGCTCACCTACCACGATCCGCAAGGGTTAACAGCGCTTGCCAACATTATCCCTACCATCACCACCATTGAGCCATAAGGGGTGACCGTACATGCTAACATCATCCCCGTAACAAACACTGTGGTTGAAAACACACCCGCCTCCCCACCGTTGAATGTGGGCCCTGGGTTGTTTACCAATCCCACCATCACAGCTCCTTTCCCATTGGTGTCACCACCACCGACATAAAAGCAAACTGCATAATTGTGCATGGTCTCATCAAGCACCGCTACACCCAAACAACAACCGCATCTGCAGCCCCAACCACAACCACAACATCGTTTGCAGCCGCAATGCCAACAGTAGCCACAACATCACCTGTAGCAGCAGCATTACATGCAGCTGCAACCACAACCTCACCCCTACATACAACCAGCTGGGAGTTATGTGGGCTGATATCCAATCCATACAATTCCCTTCCTCTTTCCCCCACCTAGTGTCATGAGCAAGCCAGTCATGGCCACCTTAAGCCTACCCAACTTTACATTGGGGATCTCAGTGTGGTATCTAGATCCACCAACTCAACCAGCAATGCCCCAAGTTGTGTTAACTCTGGTGCAACTTATTATGGTTGAGTCTCACCCCCCACCCAGTTCGCATAAGCCAATCACCGCACCCGCACTTGCACTGCCCCAACCCAAAAGGGCTAGGGGAAAGAACACCAAAGCCACCGCAGAACCACAACAAGTCCCACCTTGTGCTGTCTATGAACAACAGGGCCATCCAACTCAGAATTTCCCTGAAATCCCAGTGATTTGTGCGCATTTGGATTCCATGGATATGAATGAAAACATTCCCGTGGTTGAACTCCCAACCGCGCCAGTAGTCAGGAACAAGGCATTGAGGAAAAACCATGCTTGCAATATTTATGACTTGTATGGACATTACTCCCACCATTTCCAAGACCTGCCTGAGTTTCGAATGGCTCTCGCTGACCTTCGTCACCATTCCCTTGAGTCTGAGATCACCTTGATCGAATAATTCCATCCCCTACCTGCTTCTTCAGATACCATGTCCATTTACATGATGTCCAGTTCTATAGACCCTCTTGTCTCCACTATCACCGATGGTCCATCAGACCTCTCTCTTCCATTTTTTCCTCAGCCACCATCGCAACCTCAGTTACCAGGGGAACAGTGGGGTTCATTCTTGATCAACATGATCATTTTCCTTTTCCTTTTCCTTTTTATTTTCCTACCATCTGAGATCATGAGTAAGTCTATCTTGGAAACCCGCAATCTACAGTATTTCACACTGGGAGATCCTGTGTGGTACCTTGAACCACCTACCATACCTCTGAGGCCCCAGGATGTGTTAACTCATGTCCATCCAATTGAGATGATGTTTCACCTACCTTCAGGTCCATCAAAGACTCCTCTCGTCTCCAGGTCTGCCCCTCTTCCTCCAATAGAGGCTGGGGGCAAGGCCACAAAATCCACAACCAATACCACTTTCATGATATCTAGAACCAATTTCCATTTCGCCTCGTCAGCTGTGGAAGATCCACCTGATCTATCCCGGCACCACTTATGCGATGACGGATATATATGTAAAACCACCATAGGTTTTACCCATTCCCTTTAAACCATAGTATGGAATCGGTTCTTCCCATAAAGCACCAGATTCCATCACCCCGCCTTGCCAATGACCTTCATCTTGGTAAGGGGGCATACCTCTTCATTTATTATGATGGACAACTCTTGGAGAACCCAGGAAATGGGCTCTACTTCAAGAAATTTTATGCTTAAAACATCACTAATGAGTCGCTTTATTTTATTTTTCTTGTTTTCCAATGTTTTTCAGCACAAATCAGGGGCAGCACCATCAACTACTAGTCAAAAGTCACCCAGAACCTATTCGAGACACCTCTCACACCTCCGGGATCAAATTTTCATTTCCTTATGAGACCATCATCTCACGTTTAATAAGTCAATCTCGAGACCATTTCCCACAAGTCACCTCGATTTACGAGCCATGACATGACGATGCGAGTGTCTACGGATCGGTACTCGTATCACACTTCCCGACCGCAACTCATGCAAGTTGTCGGGCCACCGCCCGTTAAGGATTGTACTATAATTTTACTTTTTGTATTTATAATTGTCTTTTTTCCCCACACCTTACGCGGACATCTGGACCATCGTCCACAAAACCCTTTGTTTTTCTTCCATGTATTTGACACAGAAGTGTCCTCGGGCCAAGGCCCGTTAAGGAATGTAATTTTAGCTTTTATTTTGTATTTTTAACACATAGATTGTCTTTTCTTTTTACCGCACCTTACGCGGACCTCTGGACCACTGTCCACAAAACGATTTCTTTTCTTGCATGTATTTGGCATATAAATTCCTCCAGACTTGTACTTACATCGCATGTAGTCAAGTCCATCCACTGCAACACATACACATGCTCTCCTAACCTCTGTCTGAGAGGTACCTCAGTTGGCGTGCCTCTATCGCACCGTCTCGCGAGCCTCTGCCACGATATATCCCATGCATGTATTAGTATGTTTGAGAGCCTTCTGCTCTGTCCATACTACGCGAACGACCTGTGGACCTCTGTCCACCGTCCCGACATGGGGGCACTGCTCGTGCCACCGCAGTCGGTTGACCACGTTGGAGTTTCATTTAAGTTCTTTTCTGACTCCTTAAAACAATGAAAAGATCACCGAGCGCAACTGCTTCCTTTCCCACTCGCTAAAGTATAGGAAAGGGCGTCTGCATTGTCTCATTTACCTCCTTTTGCGGACCATGTAGACCATCTCATGAAAAGGACCTCCTTGGCACACTCAAGCCAAGACCATTCCCCTCTGCATACTTTTGTGATTTCTCAGGAAGAGGGGCTGCACTTGATGAAAAATCTCACCACCGGTTTTCCTTAAGCTCTTTTCCAGCCGTATCAACAAGAAAAGATCGTCGAGTAAACTTGGTTTCGTTCATGCTCGTAAAAATATTTGAATGATCGTCCAGTCAATGTAGGTTTAACCTTTTTCGGCCTGATTGGCCTACCAACGATAAAGAAGTCTCTCATCCCCTCCAGGATGGGCGAGATCTCCTATGTGTACTTTTATCCTTTTTCGGGCACAAGAGACTACCAATGAAAAAGAGCCCCCACTGGAGTCTTCTTCGTGCTTTCAGACTCTCTAAAATTGAAAGCACCAACGAGCATTTACCTTCTCAGGCTCACCAAAAATCCACGAGATCTTACCACAATGGTGTCCCTAGACACCACCCCATAGAAAATAGTTTGGCAGCATCCCCACATTGGGTCTCCTTTGTTCATAGTACTCTGCAATGTGTATTCCTTAGATCCCATCAGTATCAAAAGTGTCCTCCACCTCCAAGTATTTCCCATCTGCAGCGACATTCTCGGTATTACAGCGGTGATCCCATTCCCATGAATTAAGTTTCATTGGCTGCCTAGTCCACCCTGCTGTCATACTCTAAACAAAGGAAGTTTGAGTCTCCCACTCCCCCCATACCCCTGTTCAGTTTTTCCCTTCCCTCCCCTCCCCCTCCAATTCTGTGAGTCAGTCCGCAGATTGCTTCACACCTTTTGGTTATCCCTTGCACTCCTGGTCAAGGAAACATCATTGCCTTAACTAGGGGTAGGTCTCCCTCTATCGACACTAACACACATATTCCAGAGGATAGACCCAGAGGTCCCAGTACCTTGGTTTCATTAACATCATTGATGAGTTCCTTGGACCACTTGAGAGGAGTCCTTAGTGCCTCTTGGGATGGTTGTGCCTCACGTGTTTGACTTCAACTTCATCATCGCACCGTTGAGATTCATACAGGGTTTGTTCCACACAATACTTGGTCGAAGACCCCAGATGTCACCTGACTCTAGCACATTGGTGAGTCCACTCGAGGGACCTAAACAGGTTATGTCCTTGTGATTTCCAGGTTGCGTTGGAGACAGTGATCAGAAGCCCCAGCAATGCTTCGATATACCTTTATGATTGATGCAGCATACTTGTACCATAGAGACCCTAACTCTCAATCAGTGAGTCCACACAGCTATATACCAGATCTAGTAGATCGTCAATCATGAAGATGTAGCATTCCATGAGAATGCCATGGGTCCAATGAACCAGATTAGTATTGTATTCATCCTCACATAGAGGCAACCATCATTGTACACCAGTTGTATATGATCGGCTCTTGTATTTTAGAGCATAGATCAAATAATTATTTTGACATAGTCACGAGCATGGGAATGCCCACCTCATCCATATACATGTCACACATTTATTGTATCTCACCCATTGATGGGAACCAAATTAATACAAAACTAAAAACCACCATGCCCCAGCCCCAGAAGCACCACCTCTCGACAAGCAAATCCTATGATGTTCATCGGCCATACGTTGAGCTCCTACCCTCACACATCAGGGGGCAATTTGTTAACCCAAAAATACCCCACATAGCTCTCAATAGCCTAAACCACCCAAGGACACCATCTCACAACACTCATTTCACTCCATAAGACCTTCCATTTGACCCCCACACCTCCAAAAGAGCCCAAGGATGAAGAAAAGGGCT
>LPNX010765908.1:589933-665591 GCA_001517045.1 Pseudotsuga menziesii
ATTTTTTCATGGGTCACGTAGCATACACGACTGTGCTTTCAGCACATCATGGATCATACGCGGGTTGCAGTGGAGAAACTCGTGTATAAAACACATATACATGACTGCTATAAAGCAGACCCATGTATGATGCATGAGCTTCCTAGGGCATGCAAAAAACCTTAAATTTTCCCACAAAAATAAAAAAATTGAAGGTATAGAGGGAAGGAGAAAGGAGATATGACCAACCTGCAACTCACGGATTTTAATTTGGTCCAACCATTTGTCCTTGGTGATCAACTGAAGTTGGGAGGTAAAACTTGCCAATTTTAGTAATTTTCCAAATGGTATGTCTATTTTGGGTTTTTCAACTATTTATAGCAAAATTTTCAAAATTTTGACCCATTTTCTATAGTTTAAAATCATTTTTTATATATAGACTAATACCATGGTTTTTTTCTAACTGCAACACGTCTGGGATCGTTTAAAAGTTGTTTTCTGACCCATATAGGGTAGTATTTGGTCCTCATTACTGACTTTGAACTTATACCTTATCTATTATTTAACCCTAGGATCACTTTTTCATCCATTGACTATGGTGTCAAACCACTTTTACCTCGTACACATCATTGTTCCTCCGTGGATAGGGCATCCTTCTCATGGGTACCCTAGTTTAGAACACCTTATGTCTTTCTGGTACCCATTCTGCAATTGTGTTAGGTTTGCGAGAGCCTTCTTAGTTGTTTTTCATGACAAAATGAACCTCATTTTGCATATTTTTCCAAGCTATCCCTGTTTATAAGGCTCCCCGCACTTATGGAGTTTCTTTAGGCCCTCGTCTAACTGCTCAAAGCAGACTAGAATACCAAGTAAACTTTTTCGTTTAGACTTGTTAAGAATAAGTGAACAGCCATCTACATTGGTCGTAAGTTATCTCTTTCTCGGACCATGTCTATTATTTACGCAAAAGGAATACTCTCTTTTCTGTGGAATTGAGAAGATTATCTTCAGGCATAGGTTTATCACTTTTCCGGACCCGAGGGACTAAACTTGAGGAAAAGGAACACTCGATATGAGCTTAGTTTTCTCTTTTTCGTGCTCTGGACCTAAACATGAAAAATATTTTGAGTGTACTTTATGTCTTTTTCATGCTCGCAAAACCTAAAGAACAAAGCATCAAGTTTACTGTTGTAAGCCCCATTTCTTGTAATCAAATGGATCTTTCCAAGTGGTCTTTCCTTCCTTTACACTCGTTAAACTCAGGCTATCTGTCACTTCTGAAGGTGCGTTGCTTTGGTATTAGTTTACCCCTTTTTTCATACCTTGTCATCTAAGTACAAAAAATGTATACCTTAGTCCTTCAGGAGCTAAGAGAGTTCTTTTGTGGATTGTTTTATACTTTTTCGGCCTCAGGAGACTAAATTGTATGAAAAATACCACCCTAGAGTCTTCTTCAAAATTTTCATACTTTCAAAATATGAAAACACCAACGAGCATGTACTAGTTTGGGCTCATAAAAGCCACGAATCGGTGAGTATCAAGAATTATTATCTCCCCTCTTCAAGATTGTAAGAAATGAAGAGAGACTCGAGTTGACTTTCTTGGATTCGTTAAAATTTTATAGGAAAGATAAGGAAGAATTACTTTTTTTGGGTTATAAACAGTGGCAACATGTCATCCTTGAACAAAGCACTCTAAACTTTCTGACATTCATGTCTTAGTTTACACTTTCAGCTCAGCTATTACTTCGATTTTTTACTCCTCCACTTATGCTTTATACATGGGGAATGCTCCTACATGATAGATAACCCTAGTTGTCATATATGCAAGTCAAAAGGCTCCTTGGGTCATCTCTGTGTCGTGCTTAGTGTTCAAGGATCTGTACCTTCATCTGATTATTATCTTGATTCCCATCATTATCCTCTTTGATAATTCCTTGTGTCTACCTTCTCGCATCCAGTTTCCTAGTCAATCTTGTGATCTGTTAAAGGATTCATTTCCTTCCTCCCCTCATCACAGTTTCTCATCGTCATATACTAAAGAAAAATACCTAGAGTTTTGACGATGGTACCTTAGGATTCACTACCCTTATTGGTGAACTCCTTTTCTTCATTTGTCAACATCACTCATGTTCTGACATTCTATTGATTTTCATCGATGTTTGACTCCAGCTGCATTTATTCACATGGTAGGGATTGTACTAGTTCCTTTGGATTTGGTTGAATACCTTAGGTTAAATCTTTAAAACCTAAGTTGCACAAGACTGTGTTATGTTCAAGAACACTACTTCCATATTTTGAAGACTCATCATTGTATATTTTTTCTTCGATCCACCTTTGTAATATACGTGGTCGTGTTACCTATATCATATGATGTAATCAAATATTGTAAAGGAGCTAGTGTTCCTCTTTATTGAACATGGCATCCTCAGATATGATTTTGTATAAGACTTTGATATGTATTTGTTTAAGGTACCTCCATGTTGCCTTGGTAACTGATTTCTCCAAGATTAAGTATTTCAATGTATTTCGTCCATTGCTTCCCTATGACCTCACACATTAGGGGGCATCTATTATCATGTAAAATGGCACTTTTGTGTTCGAGCACTGACACTCAATATGTCAGTACACAAAAATACAAAGTGGATAGAAGTGGACAAAATATTATAGATGGGCATGAACTTTGATGCATCATCCTCCTACTAGCCAGACCTATTTTTTGTATGTACATTGAGATTAATACGCGACTATTTCCATTGGAGCCCATATATCATACGCCAATATTGACACTACAACTCGCATATATATGATCATGGTTGAAATTCACGGGTTGCCTTTATGAAAGCCATGTATCATACATGACCTTCTAGTATTGATAGTCACGTATGCCTTTACATTCCAAAATTTAAAAATATAAACAAGTTTAGTCGAGGACAGTTAGGGCCTTAATCATAACTATCCCAACTTCCCCAACCATGTCAACCTTTGTAACCTATCTCTTTCCTCATGTATAAATAGAGGGTAGGGGTTGAGGCTAAAGAGGATCAATTGGAGAGAAACTTTATGCTGGCGGTTTTCCTTTAGATATCTTAGAGGAGTAGAAATTAGTGTCCTTGGCTAGTAGAGGAGCACTTGCCTCAGATGTTGGTTGTAATCTTACCTCACTTGATTACCAATAAAGAGAGTCTTTCTTCCAATGTTGTGTCTTTGCACTCTTATGTATTATGATTTATGAAATGTCTTTTTATTTCATTACAAGGATATTGTTTCATTGACCATATATATAATATATATGATATTGCAGGAAAGGGCTTGCTCTTTGCAAGTGTTGGAGATTCCATGAAAGATGTGGAAACAATTTGAAGTGAAGAAGAAAAGCTAGGATCGACCGTCATAAACAAGGTATGCCTAATTTCTTCCTATTTCTATTTCAAATTCTGAAATGGTTGACTTTCTGCAAGTTAATTTAGTACATTGGTAACCTTGGAGAACCTAGGTTATAAGGTTGTATTCTCTTGAACAACAAACTTCCAAAACTTTTGCTGCAATTTGCATCACTATGTAGCATCATGGTTCTTCTATGAAACAACATCTTGAAGTTGTGCATGTGAACCTCTCAATGTTCTTATGATCTGATGGATGTTGTATGCGTTTCTTCTTTCTAGAGGAGGAATGGAATGATCAATTTTGTTCTTTTATGGGCCAAATGGTTGATCATTCTCTATCATCAAGTAGCACTTTCCTGAAATTTTGTTGCACCACTCTATAGAAAGAGAAGTTGTGTGAGAGAGTACAACATTATCATTCTAATATTGGGACCTTGTTATCCTTCTATCTTCTGGATTCCCAACACCACCCCTAGCTGCTTCAATGAGATTTTGGGCCCATTTAGGCTTTGCCACTGATTTGGGATGGGAGCAGGATCTTGATCTAGATTCACATGAGGTACAACCTCAATATCAACATTATGTTGATCTTGTTCCTCTCATCTGAATATGAAACATGTGACAAAATATCATCATCAAAATGAAAAGGAAGAGTGTTTATACCTTCTTGTGCTTTCGAGGGCGGCACTAATACATTTGGGCAGAATTTTCCACGAAATATTTCCATGTTTTGAACATTCGTGGATTAATACTTCATTTTTTCTATCATGGCGTAAAAACCGTGGCAATATTGACGTTTTTTAATTTTTGACAAACTTTCATCTCTATATCGACGATATATAGCTATCTTTGCACACCTACCAAACCAGTGCCAGCTTTCAACGGCTCTTGGTTGTTTACGCACGGGTCAATTCATGCACTTTCATCCACATCTAACTAAGAAGATCTCGCTATTTGCATAATGGAGTAAACTTGTTCTGGGTGAGATGTGAATTCCAGCCCTCCCTCAGTCCATATTCAAGACAACAAGCATGAAGCTAGCGTTGAACGTTAAAGAAAAAGATTGCTTCTATCTTCTGTCCAATCATAGAGAGAAATCTTGAAATGACAACCCTCAATAACAATAAAATAGATTTGCTTTTTTACCCCGGTTGTTGCATCTTTTTTCTTGAGTCTTGGTCTGACTGGCTATGTGTGGTATAATATTTTATGTATATGACAGAAGCCGCCTATACCCATGCCTTAGGCCATCCATGTGCCCTTATATTTTGCATAGAGATGTTTACACTTCTTCATATATGATGTGGCCATGGATCAATAGTAATTTCCATGAAACTGACTACCTCATTGCAGCTATATGTACTACTGCAACCTAGTTACCTATATGATGTCAGCATAGATAATTTTACCTTTTATATTGCCAGTTTACAGCTCCTTTGTGGGAACATGCCAAGCTGTATCACTTAGCACATTTTCTATAGTTGCGACAAGGTTCTTGGTGATTGATTGAGCACGGATTGAGATCGGATTTCTTTATCAACCATATCCAAAACTAGAGAGATAAGTCATACTCTGCAACAATCATCTGACCGTAAATTCATAAAAGGTAAGAATGCATCCTTTTTTGGGGGATACAAACTAACATTGAGGCTCAAAATACTAGTTTTATTCTTCGAGTCATGTACCTTACGAATGAATTTAATAACCCTGCAACTCCCTCCTTTTATTTAAACCAGAGTAATTGCAACATGAGGGTCCAATCAACAATGACTCTAGCCAATTTGTTTTTTTTATAGACCCGATGCTCCACTAAGATATTGGCCGTTGAAACAATGTTAATTACTTTCCACAGTAGAAGGCCAACTTTCATTTGGACCATTTGGGCAACCTAGTGTTCCAATTCCCAAACTATCAAGGTCTCCTTGTGAGTAAATCAAAGGCCATTGCACAACACTTGTTGGCATCAATGAAAAAATTAGTCTGTTAGACACAATGCTCACTAAGAGGAGGGGGTGAATTAGTGAGCTAAGGTTTCAACTCAATTTCAATGTCTTTTTCTACCAATCTTATCATGCCCACAACCATATCTGTCATCAAGTTTGCTTGTCTATTGTCACGTCACCATTTCCTTGTCATCTTTGCACCAAAATCTTTGTCTTGCCCAAATCATCTTCAAATGACCACAGAATGGGTCATTTGACTCTCTAGATGTTCCATGCTTGTGATGATTTCTTGTCAATGTCAGTATGCATGTCCTTATTCATATCTATCCTTCATGTCTTGTTCCAATTACACCTTGCCATGTCATCATGCTTAGACACCTCTTCGAATCTCTATTTGTTATTTATTGTTTTAATGAAATGATCATTTAAAACTTCTTCTAAACATTCCATCTCTCCTATAGTAATATGTGTCTCTTCAAAACTCTGTCTTAATTATTTTTATTAAATTTCTGTTTATTTTTATAAGTACATTCATGTAGCTTCTTATTTAATAAACTCTGTCTATTATTTTTCACTAAATTTGCGGGTCCATCTTTTGCATATATGACCATCATAATGCAAACTGAAAGTATGGCTGCATAGCCACCTCAACAAGGATCAGATCCATGTCACCTTTTGAACTTTTTGATACACATGCATTATCTAGAGATCATTTGAAAATAGGCTTCCAAACTGTTTAATTTAACACTTGGACAAAATTGTTTTTAACTTGTAAAAACAATTTTTCTTCTACTTTGGGAGATTGATTTCTCCCTCATGTGATCACCATAAGGAAACCTACGTGAATGGCTAGATATCCATTACAACAATGAACAAGAACATATCACCTGATAAATCTGTTGACACACACACAACCTCTGGCAAGCATTTCAAAATAGCTTCTTAACCTATTTTGAACATCAAAACATATTTCTTCCCATTTTGGCAGACTCCTATTTCACATGTGTGAACACTCTATGGAGACCTGAAGTTAGAAGCAGATGGACAACTTACCAAAGAATGGATCCATGACATTTGATCATTTTACATGCACAAATACAACCCTTGGTGGGCATTTCCAACTGACCTCTCAAACTCATGTTTTTAAGTACACTTGGTCAATTTTCTTTTGTTCTCATTATGCAAAATATTATTTTTCCTATTTTTGGCAGATTGATATTTTGCATATGAGACCATCATAAGACAACCTGAAGGTATGAATGGATATTCAGTTCAGCAAGGAACATGACTATGCTACCTAGTGAATTTTATCATCAAAATAACCCCTCCTTCCGGGCATTTCAAAATGCCTTTTCAATTTCCTGAATCTAACAACCAATTTTCTTGTGTTCTTAAAATGCAAAATAATATTTTTCTTATTTTTGGCAGATTTATATCTTTGTCATAAAACACTCCATATGATAACTGAGACCATGGTTAGATGCACCCATCAACAAGATATAGCCTAACACTTTCATATTATTTTTATCATCATCCTATGACATAGTGCGGGAATTTCCCTAAGGCCACTGAGGCAGTTTTGCTAGTACTGGAATAGTGCAAAATAGCATGAAACTCTGTTTTGGCAGACCATTATCTTTGTCATCAAACATCTTCTTTGAGAAATGAGACCATGGTGAGATAGCCTCTTCAACAAGCAATAGGATGATAGCTTCAGATATTTTTTATCATACACCTATAAGGTACGGCAGGAATTTTCCCAAGGCCACATGAGCCAGTTTTTCCAACACAGACAATTTTTTGTTTGGTCCAATCTGCCTAAAACACTATTTTGGCAGGTCCATAACTTATTTCTTAGCTACTTCCAAGACAGTCTGAAGACATTATTAGGTTAGAAAAATATCAATTTACAAGACCCCCATATAGTGCAGGCATTTTCTTCAACACACAATTTGTGGCGGGCATTTTCTTAAGGCTACCTGAGCCAGTTTTCCAACACTTAGTCATTTTCAATACTTTCTCCAAAATTTGTTCTGAAACCTCATTTTGGTAGATTCAACATTTTCTTCAGACATTCTTAAGGAGAAATAATACCATGGTTAGGTAGACAAACCAACACACTACAAAACCCCCATGTGCCGCGAGCATTCACTCTAACCCATAATTTAGGGTGGGCATCTTTCTGAGGCTACTTAGACATGTCATCATGCTTAGACACCTATTCGAATCTTTGTTTGCTATTTATTGTTTTAATGAAATAATCAATTAAAACTTCTAAATATTCCATCTCTCCAATAGTAAGATGTGTCTCTTCAAAACTCTCTCTTAATTCTTTTTATTAAATTTCTGTTTATTTTTCTAAATACATTCCTATAGCTTCTTATTTAATAAACTTTGTTTATTATTTTTCACTAACTTTGCAGGTCCATATATTTGCATATATGACCATCATAATGCAAACTGAAAGTATGGCTGGATAGCCACCTCAACAAGGATCAAATCCATGTCACCTTTTGAACTTTTTGATACACACACATTATCTGGAGATCATTTGAAAATAGGCTTCCAAACTGTTTAATTTAACACTAGGACAAAATTGTTTTTAACTTGTAAAAACAATTTATATTCTACTTTGGCAGATTGATTTCTCCCTCATGTGATCACCATAAGGAAACCTACAAGCATGGTTAGATATCCATTTCAACAATGAACAAGACCATATCACAAGATAAATCTGTTGACACACACACAACCTCTGGCAAGCATTTCAAAATAGCTTCTCAACCTCTTTTGAACATCAAAACATATTTCTTCCCATTTTGGCAGACTCCTATTTCACACGTACGAACACTCTATGGAGACCTGAAGTCAAGAGCAGATGGAAAACTTACCAAAGAATGGATCCATGACATTTGATAAATTTACTTGCACAAAGACAACCCTTGGCGTGCATTTCCAACTAACCTCTCAAACTCCTGTTTTTAACACTTGGTCAATTTTCTTTTGTTCTCACTATGCAAAATATTATTTTTCCTATTTTTGGCAGATTGATATTTTGCATATGAGACCATCATAAGAAACCCTGAAGGTATGGATGGATAGTCAGTTCACCAAGGAACATGACTATGCTACCTGATGAATTTTATCATCACAATAACCCCTCCTTGCGGGCATTTCAAAATCCCTTTTCAATTTCCTGAATCTAACACTTAACCAATTTTCTTGTGTTCTTAAAATGCAAAATAATATTTTTCTTATTTTTGGCAGATTTATATATTTGTCATAAAACACTCCATAGGATAACTGAGACCATGGTTATATGCACCCATAAACAAGCTATAGCCTAACACTTTCATATTATTTTTCTCATCATCCTATGAGGTAAGGTTGGCATTTTCCTGAGGCCACTGAGGCAGTATTGCCAGTACTGGAATAGTGCAAAACAGCCTGAAACTCTGTTTTGGCAGACCATTATCTTTGTCATCAAACATCTTCTTTGAGAACTGAGACCATGGTGAGATATCCTCTTTAACAATTTGTAGGATGATATCTTGAGATAATTTTTATCATACACCTATAAGGTACGATGGCATTTTCCCAAGGACACATGAGCCAATTTTTCCAACACTTGGACAATTTTCTTAGTCTGGTCCAATCTGCCTAAAACACGCTTTTGGAAGGTTCATAAATTCTTTCTCAGCTACTTTCAAGACAATCTGAAGACATGGTCAGGTAGTCCAAATATCAATCTACAAGACCCCCATATGGTGTGGGAATTTTCTTCAACACACAATTTGTGGCAAGCATTTTCTTAAGGCTATTTGAGCCAGTTTTCCAACACTTAGTCATTTCAGGACTTTCTCCAAAATTTATTCTGAAACCTCATTTTGGCATATTCAACTTTTTATTCAGACATGGTTAAGGATAAATAATACCATGGTTAGGTAGACAAACCAACAAACTACAAGACCCCCATGTGTTGTGGGAATTTACTCAAACCCATAATTTAGGGTGGACATCTTTTTGAGCCTACTTAGCCATTTTTGTTTGCTTTGGCACAAACCCCTATTTTGGCAAGTTCATAACCTCTCCCTTAGGCACTTTCAGGACAAAATGAAGACATGGTCAGGTAGGAAAAACAACAATCTACAAGACCCCCATGTGGTGCGGGAATTTATATTCTCCTGTAAATTATGGTGTGCATTTCCCTAAGGGAATTTTAACTAATTTCCCCATACTTAGTCATTTTCCTGCTTTTCACCAAATTACCATATTTTTCCAAAACGATTGTCATTAATGTTGTCATCAATGACAATCCTATTCATCACAGTCTTCATTTTTTTCTTTATAGAAATTGGTATATAATATACTACATTTAGAAATATACTTATATCTAATGTATTTGACAAGTTACTATTTGGTATGGTGTAGGTAAGACAATTACTTGTCACTACAAGGATTTTTCACTATGAATGAAAATGCAAGGAATCTTGCTCAGTTTAGAGTGACATTAGAGGCAAGGGGAGATGGAAAATGTTATTTCCCTTGCTCTGATTGCAGGGGCTTGGTAGTAGTTGGTAACAGTACGATAATTTGGGGATTTTGACTAAGTGTTGAAAAATTGCCCTAAAGTAGCTGCCTTATGAAAATGACCACCATAATTCATAAGAAGAAGAAAATGCCCGCCATGACCTGCCATCCCATAGTTTGTTGAAATATCTATTTTATCATGGCCCTGGTTCTCAGAAAAACTTCTTGAAGAAGAAGATACCGCTCTCACTAAGTTTACCCTGCCACCATGTCTTTGGTTATCCTTTTGTGATTCACCGAACTCCTTTGACAACAATGACAATCACATTCAACTTGTATCATATATTATATAAATAATTGTAATAATGTAAAAATGTGGACTTGTATGATGTCCCAATTTTGGTTTCTTATTCTTATATAATAAAATGGGTTCTTCATCTATCGTATTCTCTAATGTCACAAAATTTTACGTTATATGAATGATGTACATTGTGACTATGAATAAAGGTGTAATCAACGTGCTTATCCAAGCACAATAATTAAGAAATAAAAATAATTATTACTTTAAAATATATGATTTGTAGAAAATTTCATCAGTGAACCATACACATTCTATTATTTAAACTAGTTGGTGTATCTTTTACATTTCCTTGAACTAAGATAACAAAGTATTTTACCCATTAGTGCTCTTTTACATATTGTATGAACCGATGTTTTTTTTAGGACATATACAAGTCGATTCTCTTTACATGATATATGCACCATTGTGTTTATAATATCAATTATGCACCATCTCACTTTATGCATTTTATATGCATCCATTCATGTATAATAAAAAATATGCTCTGATACACTTACAATAAAAAGTATGCATCCGTGATTTTTTATGTTATACTTACTAGTGCCTATATCAAACAATGTATGCATTGGTGCACCGACATTACAATATACGCACTAGTGCATTGAAAATATTGAATACACACCAATACATATAATTGTATTATATGCATCACTACACATATTATACAACACATGTACCAGTGGAAATTATATATCGTAAAGCACTGGAAAAGAAAACCTCCACTACAAACTCTGGCTACCTAGAATTTTTCAGTTATGTTGAATATCCTTTATAACCTATGCTACCAATCTGGCTACCTATCATCATCTTCATCATCATCATCATCACCATCATCATCATCATCAACATCACCATCTTCATCATCATTGACATCATCATCATCATCATCTTCGTCATCTCCATCATCATCATCTTCATTGTCATCATCGTCACCATCATCGTCATCATCATCAATATCACCATCTTCATCATCATCATCTTCATCATCATCATCATCCTCATCATCATCATCATCATCATCATCATCGTCATCAAGATCAACATCTTCATCATCGTCGACATCATCATCATCATGATCTTCATCATCATCATCATGTTGATCATCATCATCTTCATCATTATCATTATCATCATCATCATCGTCGTCGTCATCACCATCAATGTCATCATATTTATTGTCGTCATCATCATCATCATCTTCTTCATCTTCATCATTATCATCGTCTTCGTCGCCGTCATCATCATCGTCGTCGTCATCATCATTGTCATCATCATATTCATCATCATCATCATCAAGATCATGATATTCATCATCATCATCATCTTCATCTTCGTCTTCATCATCATCATCAAGATCATGATCTTCATAATCATCATCATCATCATTGTTGGGCCCATAAATGACCCCTTTTTGACCACATTTACCTGCCCCTTTTTTCCTTATCTTACTCCATTATATGCACCAAACAGATGTTTTCCTTCACTTGATCCCTCGATCCATTCAGGTATGGTTAATTATTGTCTTATCCTATTAATACTTATGATTGTTGTAATCAGGGCTCTATATCTTGGATTATGCTAACATATGGTGATTTTATAAAGATAATTCGAGATGTAAAGGATACAGGTGTAGCATGCTGAACGATTCAAGAGAGAGATGGACATTCATTGTTGAGTTGATCGCCACCTATTCCATATCTATACAAAGGACATAGTCAAAGTTTACTATTCCATGCAAGTTGTACAAGGGTGGCTGCAATAGGTTTGGCTGCAACAGACTCAGATGCAACAACGCGCCGCTGCTCGAGGGTAGCTGCAATCAACAAAGCATCTTCTAGACTGATCCTATTATATCATTGCTGGCTCGAGTAACAACCTTCCTATATTTTCTTCTTCTATCTTACCCATAGGTGTAACAACATATCGTAAATGGGGCAGCCTGTAGATCAGAGATATTCATGGCTGCCCGATATTAGTGGGTAGAAGTTACAATTGTGAATGTATAAATATTGGAAACTATTTCGAGCCAAGGGTTGGAAATTAATTGATCTTATTGTATAATATGTAACAGAGACTGTATCTTTATTTCATCATATAATACAAGGAGCAGGATTCTTCTGATCTCAGCGTTTAACTTGTGTTAATTTTCGGTGTCTCTGTTCAAAGGCTGGGCCCACCTTCCTACAGAGATTGCCGAGTTAATTAGGTTTTTATCCCTCTGTCATGTGGTGTGGATTTTACAGTAGATTCATTCCTTTATAACAGCTCCAACAATAATCATTTATTGTGTGTTCCTTCAATCGATCAGTAATTGCATTCCCTGTGAGCTGCAACAGAGTGGTGTGATAGTCGACTGTGTAGACTAATTTTCTTTATGCAATTGTGTGATAGCTGTAACAGCCGATATCATCCCTAGTTTCTTTCAATTGATGTATTTCTTGAGTTTTGATAATTAATTCCATTTGTAGTAATAATTGTTGAAGTTCAATTTCTGCATTTCCAAATTCTAGATCAAGTTGGATTGCGATATTTATAATGGATCTTCACATGGCTTGGTAATTTAGGATTTAACTTTCTGCAAAAGTAAATCTAGATGTTTATTTTTTGAATCTCTTATTTCTAGATTAAGGATTGTAAGAAGGTTTTTGCGGTTTTCCATTCTTAAGAAGGTAAATTAGATTAAGTTGATCATGGGATGAGTTGGGCTGAACAGGAAGGTAGGATAATTCATTTACTGTATCAGGTACTTGTTGTTTAAGCATATACAATGCAAATTATCTTTGAAATAAAAGAATTCCCTTGGTTGACAATTTATATTGAACACTGTGTATGTTAGCTTTAATTAACTTGCATATAGGGTGTCCAACATTTTGGCACCATTGCCAGGGAAAGATAATTATTAGACACCATAGTAGTTGTATCTAGTAGCTACATCTATTCATTTTTATTCAGTTTTTTGTTTTTCATGTTTTGGGTTGCATGAATATGAGAACGGTACATCATGACATTCCTATAAACCCCAGAACCCCACAGAATACTAACATTGAAGGTGGTCGAGGTCATGGATGAAATCCGGCATTGGGAAGAAGGACATTCATTGACAATCTAGTTGATAGGACCAATTCTTCTACCGGAGCTCGCCATCAGGAATCATCTATCAGAAGGAGCCCGGTTACCCCTGGACTGGCAGCATCAGTTTCCACAGTGGATAACACACGAGAAGCTGCAACACCCTCGAGTGTCCCCACGAGGGAAGACAGAGTTAGTACTGTGGGATCAGCTGACCGAGATTTTCTATATCACATTAACGGGAAGGTTGTGAGAGAATAAGAGTGGACATAGTTCCATCAAGAATTAAATGATCCCTGGAAGCACAAAGAGGAGAAATCAGAAGAAGACATGAAAAACATACGTGATCTAGAAGATCACGAGGAAGAAATGGGATAAAATCATTATCAGGAGGGTAATTCCCAGCCTGAGGGGACTGTGGCTACACTCCAGTTCCCCATTCAACAGACAGAGGGGATCTCCCCCATGAAAATATATCGCCATCTGTGCTTCCTTGTTTTTATGGAAAAGTAGCAGAGGATCCAGATGAATTCCTTTTTGAGTTTGAGATCCTCTGTTGTAGCTATGATTACACCTCCAGTGAATAGAAGTTGAAACTCTTCCCTGCTACTCTGAAGGAAAATGCATTATGTTGGTTCATGAGCCTAGGTGGGGGGACTATCACCACCTGGGGTCGGATGAAACAGGTGTTCCTAGAGAAATATCAGGAGTACTGTAATACTAAAGATAAGAGAGAAGAACTGTTTAAAATGGTACAAAGGGACGATGAAATCCTGGAAGATTTTGTTGAAAGACTTTTATATAATGTGCAAAGAGATAGATAAACTAATATGGGGTTAGATGTGCTCAAGATAATCCTACTTCGTGGAATCAGGGATGACTGCCTAAACATGTTGAACCTATTAGGAAAGGGGGATATCTCAAAGGAATCCTTTGAAATAATTATTGAATTATGTAAGAGGTATTCTAGAGGATATTCCAGGAACAACAAACGGGACAAACTAGATAAACTAGAACGATATGTCTTTGATAGAACACAGAAGTCATCTAATGGAGGAGCCACCCAAGAAGAAATAGGAAATCTCCTCAAAAATTTCAAGATATAAATGATGAGCTCCATCTCCTCGGAAATAGATGTCCTGAGGGAAAAGTAGAAACAAGCAATAGAAGATCTCACACTTGGTGTATTATGCCCTAAATGTAGGAAGAACCGTCCTCTAAAGGAGTTCCCACTTGATAAAGTATAAGTGTGTCATATTTGTGAGCTGAACCATGACACAAAAGAATGCCCTTCACCACCTCAAGTGAAGCCAGTTCTACAGGAATCAACTCCATATGTGGAACTAGCCTACTTTATTGCACATAAAAAGCCTTGGCAGCCTCAAAATCAAGGTATGACTCCAGACTCATTTCCATTTTCAAATAACATGAATAATTGGAATAATATGCATCACATGAATACACAATTCCCTTCATCTTATTCCAACCATCGATGGTATCCTTCTCAACCTTCGATGCAAAAAATTTAACTCCCAGAACTCTTGGACACAGTCACCAAACCAAAATAATTCTTAGTCTCCTAGGTGGAGGAACTTCCATCCAAGGAACCAGTTTCCCCATAACCAACCTCCTCAATAGTTTCCACATCAACCATTTCCTCACCAACTGTATCCTCCTCAACAATACCCTTAGCCTTATCAACAGTTGCAGCTACAACTCGAGAATAATGCTTCCCCCATTATGCCTATACGACCGCAGTTTCCTGCTCAACCTAACCCCAACCCAAATAATAAAGCAGTCCATCAATTTGATACTTCCAACATGCCCACTTACTCCATTACTCCATTTCCCTGTAATGAAATTCACTTACGATCAGGGAGGGTAGTGGAGCCTTTGGTCATTGAGGATGTTCTATCCTCTGTGTCAGGAGAAACGATGAACCAACAGTACTTATCCAATGTAGCGATACCCATTATTGAGGAAGTTGAAAATCCTACCAAGATATCGGCTTAAACATAAGAAGAAACATCTATCGACACATAGCCTACACAATTGGTTAGGGAACCACCATACCCTGAAAGACTAATACTACCGAAAGCAGTGGGACAACCTCAATTTAATCTCTTAGGAGAGTTAAAAAACCTCTATGTCAAAATTTCACTCCTACAGGCCCTTCACAATGTGCCTATCTATGCCAGAACTACTCGGGATCTGTGTACAAGAAAACCAGGAAGAAAGCCCAGGGATCCTCCCACTGTTCATGTCATAGGGAAATTATTTGAATTAATAATGGGCAAAACCCTCTTGGCCAAATAAGACGATCCTGGGAATCTGACTGTCACCGTGCAGATTGGGAGCATGCAGATACCCAACATACTAGTAGATTTAGGCATAGCAATTAACGTCATGACCATTGAAACTGTAAGGAAACTTGGGATCACTAATCTTAGGCCAACTCCTACCATTTTAGAACTTGCAGATAGATCCACTATTAAACCTGAGGGAATCTTGGACGACCTCATTATCTCTCTTGATTCGTGGGAATATCCGGGTGACTTCTTAGTTTTACAACCCAAGTCATAGCTAGGAGGACACCCACTGATCCTGGGAAGGCCCTAGTTATCTACAGTTGATGCTTGCATCAGCTATCAATCTGGGTATATGACCATATCAAATGGAACCGAGATAAAAAAAACCTCACTCTCTATCCTCCAGCTCGCCCGAGTCTAGAAGCTGAAACTCCATTATGGATGGAGATAGAGGAAGAGGAGGGAATTCAACCACTATTAACGATAGGGAAGGCCTTGACTTTTAAATATGAAATTGAAGACGATGCTATTAATAATTTCATCAGTGAACCCTCTTCTGTCAATAAACAAATTTATCATATCCTTAATGGTACTCTAGGTGAAGAAGAATAAGAAAATCGCATAGAGGAGACATTAGTTAGTGATACTCATATAGTTCCAGTGTATAAAAAATAAAAAAGTGTTCCTGTCGAGATAGAGCCTGAAAAAACCCTGAATATCAACCCCAGTCTTGCTCTGGATGAACAAGAGCACCTAATCACTCTCTTAAAAAACCATAAGGGGGATTTTCCTAGCAGTGCACAGACATGAAGGGAAACCCTTCTAATATGTGCACCCATCACATTTATATCAAAAGTGACTCATGGCCTGTGTGCCAGCCCGAACGAACGATGAACCCCAATCTTAGGGACATCGTGAAGGAAGAAATTCAAAAACTCTTAGAAGAATTATTTATATATCCCATATCAGACAGTGAGTTGGTGTCTCCACTCATGATAGTACCAAGAAGAATGGTAAATGGAGATTCTTTGTGGACTATAGAGAGTTGAACAAGGCAACACAGAAAGATCATTTTCCCCTGCCTTTCATCGACCAGGTACTTGACACCTTATCTGGGAAGAATTTCTTCTCCTTTCTAGATGGATTTAGCAGGTACAATCAAATCCAGATTGCTCTTGAAGACCAGGATAAAACTAACTTCACCTGTCCCTAGGAAAATTTTGCATACAGGGTTCTTCCCTTTGGCTTATGCAATGCACCAACCACATTTCAGAGAGCTATGATTGGCATCTTTTCAGAATTGGTTAATAATAGTATGGAAATTTTCATGGATGATTTTAATCCTTATGGCAAGGACTTTGAATAAGCATTGAAAAATTTGGAAAAGGTTTTAACATGCTGCAAGCAAACCCAACTATCTTTGAGCACTAAAAAGTGCCATATGATGATGAGTGAAGGGGTAGTGCTAGGGAATTTTATCTCTGTTGATGGCATCCAGGTAGATCCCTCTAAAATCAGGGTAATTGAAAATATACCCACTCCTGGAACTCAGAAAGAGGTATGTAGTTTCTTAGGGAATGCTGGTTATTACAGAAAATTTATAGAAAACTTTTCCAAACTTGCTTCTCCTTTGTTTTCTTTGTTAATGAAGAATGTGCAATTTATTTGGAATGATGCATGCCAGAAAGCGTTTTTTAAACTTAAGGAGAAGTTGTCTACAGATCCCATATTAAGGGGGGCCAATTGGGCCCTACCTTTTCACATTTCTTCAGATGCCTCTGACACGGCCATTGGAGCAATACTAGGACATCAGGATGGTCAAGCACCTTATGTAATCTATTACATTAGCAATAACTTGGCCCCTTTTGAACTTAATTATACTGTTACCGAGAAGTATTTTTTAGCCATTGTCTACTCCATTAACAAATTTAGACATTACATCACTAGATATCCCACCTTTGTGCACACTGACCACTTAACAATCAAGTATCTAATGAATAAACCTGCTACAAATGCCAGGGTAACTAGATGGATGTTATTATTACAGGAATTCGATATTAATATTATAGACAGACCTGGAAAATAAAATGTTGTCATTGATTTCTTATCTCGTTTTACTAACAGTGATGATAATCTTCCTATTGAGGACTATTTTCCATATGAACACTTATTTGCAGTTTTAGCTTATTCCCCTTGGTATGTAGATGTCGCTAACTACTTGGCTACATGGAAGCTTCCGACACATTTGTCAAAAAGAGAGAAGAGGAAAATCATTCAACAAAGTGCTAGGTATTGTTGGATAGGTGGTCATCTCTTCTACATAGGCCCTGATCTTGAGATCAAAAGATGTGTAAGAGAAGATGAAATATTCCATATTCTGAAGGCCTGCCATGACAAGCCATGAGGGGGACATTTTGAAGATAGGAGGACAGGTTATAAGGTGCTGAGAATGGGCTACTATTGGCCGACACTTTTTAGGGATGCAAAAAAATATGTCCAGTATTATGATAGCTTCCAGAGGATGGGCCAACCTAACAGATTGGACCAAATTCCTCTTCAACCATAGTTGGTGGTTGAACCTTTTGATAGATGGGAATTGGATTTTGTTGGCCCTATCAACCCTCATTCCAGGAAGAAATCCTACATCTTGGTTTGTACTGACTACATGACGAAATGGGTAGAATTTGTGGCTTTGGTGAAAGCCAATGACCAAGCTGTAATCGATTTCCTGTATGGTGAAATATTTACCCGTTTTGGAGTACCCAAGGAAGTGGTTATAGATGGAGGACCTCAGTTTGTGTCACATAAATTTGAATCTTTGCTACAGAAGTACCATATTCAGCACCAGAAAGCTTCACCATACCATCCCCAGGCCAATGGCTAGGTGGAAAGCACTAAAATAGTTATTGAATATATCCTTACCAAAATAGTCAGGAGCCATCGTAGAGACTGGGATGATAGACATCTGGAAGCATTGTGGGCATATCGTACTACTTGATGCAATACTATAGGTTTCTCTCCTTATGACTTGGTGTATGGAAAAAGTGTTGTCTTCCCCATTGAATTCGAAATCAAGACCTTTGATAAAAATATGGAGGTAAAATTAGATGTGACTGAAGCCCAGAGGAGTAGATTGAATCAATTGAATGAACTTGATGAGAAACGTTTAGTTGTTGTGGATCAGATAGTATTAATTCAGCAGCAGAGATCTAATTGGCACGATTGATTCATCAAAAACAAATTCTTCTGCAAAGGAGACTGGGCATTATTATACGATTCAAGATTCAAAAGGGACTTCAAGGGTAAGTTACGTACAAGATGGTTGGGCCCATACCTGGTAGACAAAGTATTTGACAATGGTACAGTCCGCTTGGTTACCATTGATGAGAATCGTGCACCATTATTTGCTAATGGTCACAGGTTGTGACTGTACCATAAGCCCATTTCGAAGGACGCATTCACTTCACAGATTGCATATGATCTGGAATACCAGTTAGAACAAGGGAGAGAATCTTTCTCTGCCCCTATCAATCTTTAGACAATCGTTGTGATTCCTACACAAATTTTTGTACATAAATAAATTGATGTTTTTATTATTTTTTTATTTTTCCTTTGCACTTGATCCATTTTTTTTAAGAATATGCAGGGATGTACCTGAGGAGCAATGGTCATGATCGGGCCTAACGACCATGGGCGTCCCTTTGTAACTTCCTACTTCAGAAGGAAACATCTTGGAGAAAAATAAATAATGAACAGTCAGTCACAATTGCGATTCCTATAAAAAATTGCCTATTTTTCTGTTTATTTGCAGCTGCAACACATAAAAAATTTCCTTTTTTCATCTTGCGCAGCTGCAACACTGTAAAACCTTGTCTATTTTTTCATTTATCTACAGCTGCAACACAGTAAAAAATGCCCTTTTTCCCTTTCCGTGTAGCTGCAACACCGTAAAACCTTTCCTATTTTTTCATTTATCTACAGCTACAACACCGAAAAATAACGCCTTTTCCCATTCCATACAGCTGCAACTTTGTAACATATCGGCCATTTTTTTGTCTTGCGCAGCTACGACTCCATTTAAATTTTTCCCATTTTTACCTTTTCCGGCAGCTGCAACTTTGTTTGAATTTTGTCCATTTTTACCTTTTCTAGCGGCTGTGACTCCGCCAAACTGGATGATTTTTCTATGGTTCACGGCTACGACTCACCCAATATTGGCAGAACTTTTTACAATTTTGGTTTGCGACTCCTCCAGATCTGGCCAAAATTCCCACTGCCGGCAATTTCGACTTACTTCACAGCATTCATTATGTTTCTAACAGGATTGACAAGCTGGTTTTGGTCGCCGGGAGAAAAGATCATGATAGCACACCTGCAATAATGTTTAAATTTAAATGGCTGCACTTCACATGCTTTATTATCCTCAAGGATCACGGTTCATAGCATATTTATGAACGTATGGTTCTGATTATCTACTTGATTAAGTGTTAACTAGATTTGACAGGATTAATCATGCCTTCCTTTTTAGGCCAATTATTACACCCGCATACCGTTAACTGTCCACTCGTACAAATTAATGGCCATTTAAGATTATCCTATAACTGCCACCCTTTCCTAATTTGGGATAAATTTTACCAAAAATTCCATGCTCTTAACTATCCAAATTTACCCAACTACATTCTCAGTTGTTCACGCATACTCTGTGCTTTAACCTCCATTGTCGAGACCTGCAATTTTTTGGGCTGATAGAGAATTCAGAAGGAAAACGAACGTGGGTATCCCAACTCGGCACGAACCTCCAAATATGCGAGAATTGAGAAGAAATGATGAAGTTTTTGCTATTTTTGAAGTTGCGGGCTAGACTGAATTCTTCCAACGCCTAGATGGGTTCCATTGAGAGACAGCTCTACAATTCACTTTAAATTTTATAGAAACCCACTCAGAGGTTAGGGGGTTACATATAGAAGTATCTAAAGCGATATTGGCTGAATCCACTATCCTTCCTCAGGTGGGAAGAGCCTGGTTTGGTCGAAGAACATACAATGTTGCCGCAGTACAGGATTTTCTGATAGAGGGGGAACAAATTCGTCACTCAAGGCGAGGGATAGCGTTACAATCACTGCCTCGGCCATGGGATCAAGTAGCAGTCTTCCTCAAAAATTATATCACCTGTGAAGGTAGGTATCAAACTGTTTATTATTCTGAACTTCCTCTATTGTCTAATCTACACCATAGGGCCTTACTAAATATTCCATTTTATCTATTTAAAGACCTACACCATATGGCGGGGTTTGTCAAAAAAGCCAAGCATCCAAACTCCTCCCTTACCCATCATGGCCTAATCAAATTAATAATCTTCAGGGCCTTAGCTCAAAGGAACCAAACATGGGAGCAATTTACAGGTCAAACTCAAATAAACCAGGAACCCACCTTTTTTACTGGCATTCTAATAGAAGAAGAAGTGGAAGTACTTGTACTCTTGGGGGTTGTTCAAATCCAAGAGGAGCATGCAAATGTACAGTTGGAGGGAGATGAGGAGCAACATGAGGACTGGAGTCCCTCCAATTTAGTTGAGGGGGGGGGGTGATACTAGATCGGATGATCAGTCAGATGACCAAGCAGAGGAATTGGAGGAAAATGTAAGAGAAAACCCTGTGGAAAGATTAAATAATGTGGGAACTCTGACAGCAGAGGCTGAAGCTGGAGCAGCATTGGATGTTGTGACAGCTGAAGCCGAGGATGTTAGAGCCACGATAACAGAAGAGAATGTAGAGGTATTGACCATTGAATCTTCCCCTGAATGGGGGGGAACTCTGATTGAAGAAGAAAAGGAGGATGCTGAGATAGGAGACATCCCTTCCACATCAGCTACAAATCTAGAGATTATTGCACCACAAAATAAAAGAAGAAGGTCAAAAGAGGAGGTGCAGGAACCACTGTTGATAAGAATAAAAAGAAACAGGTCGGTTACAATAGTTAAAATAGCACGGAAAAGATGGGAAAACCTAGAAGCACATATTGAATTCCCCATTTTGAGACCTAAAGCAAATGATGCCCCGCAGGAACCGATTGCAGAGGAACCTCAAATCGAGGGAATTTTGCATGAAAATGGTCTACTGAAGGAAGAAGTACAGACGCTTCGAAGAGAACTAGAAAACTAGAAAGAGGCATGCAGGAAGCAGGTAGAAAGGAAGATGCACACGCTGGTTGAGGCTGCAGACCGATTAGAAGGATCACCTCCTGCTGAGGATGGAGAGGAGGAAGAGGGAGTGGTCTGCCTTGTGTGTGGGGAAATATTTAACCAGTCAGGATACAAATTCATAGTTTGTGCCTTTGTGAAACAACAACCCGTACCAGTAGCTATGGAAGAAAAAGAACAAGAAGTGCCTAAGGTGGAAATGAGGGATGCAAAAGAAATGGAAATAGAAATGATGCCTGGTACAATAAAGGGGGGAAATGAACAATTCCAGTCACAACCAGCAAAAGAAACAGAAGTGATCCTGGGACAATCTAAGTGGAAGGACAGTGAAGCTCCCCAAGAGAAACCTCAGTAAATGGAAGCAGTAGATAAATAGGGTGTCAATACACAAGAACCAGCATCACCAAACATTCTTGTTGAATTTTCCACCCAAATTGGGGCATATGAACCAGAGACTGAAAATATTCCTGATTTTAACGAAGAAGTCTATGCTATCACTCTTGAACCATCTCGGGGCACATAATTAATAGAGATGGAACCTCAGCAGCAGGATAATGATGAAGTTGACCAGGATGTTGTCACACAAGAACCAACATCCCCAGAAATTTCTGTTGAGATTCTCATGTAGCAAGAAGAAATCAATCCCAAGGTGCACATAATTCATGATTTGGATCTAGGAGAGGATGAACAAATGCAATCACAGTCCTCGGGGGACACTGAAATTCTCGAATAATAGCTCCATATTGTAGAGGACATGGAAGTAACTCAAGAACAACCCCAGCAGCATGAAGAAATAGAAGGGCAGGGCTCTGATACACAAGAACCAGTAGCCTTGCATCTCCCTGTCAAATTTGCAGCTGACAATCAGGTAGATGTGCAGATTAAAATTCAGGAAGAGGTTGTCACACAAGAACCAACATCTTCACAATTGGATGTTGAGATTTCTTTAGGAGAACTCTAAGGAGAGGATGTTGTTACATAAGAACCAGCATCCCCAGAAGTTATTTCAAAGGAACCTATACCAGTTGAGGTTGTTGTGGGAGAACTCTAAGGAGAGGATGTTGTTACACAAGAACCAGCATCCCCAGAAGTTGTTTCAGAGGCACCTATACTAGTTGAAGTTGTTGTAGGAGAACTCCAAGGAGAGGATCCTGTTACACAATAACCAGCATCCCAAAAGTTGTTTCAGAGGAACCTATACCAATTGAGGTTGTTGTGGGAGAACTCCAAGGAGAGGATGTTGTTACACAAGAACTAGCATCCCCAGAAGTTGTTTCAGAGGAACCTATACCAGTTGAAGTTTTTGTAGGATAACTTCAAAGAGGGGATGTTGTTACACAAGAAACATCATCCCCAGAATTTATTGCAGGAGTACCCATACAGGCAGTGCAGAATGCTCAAGCTGAAGCATCAGGTGGCCAGGTATGGACTCAACTTTCACAAAATTTTGTCAATCTGGATTCTGATAATGAATATCATGCTGAAGATGAAGGGATCCAGAGGTTGACCCAAGAGCTCTCACTCCTAATAATAGAAGTGAGGAAGTGGAAGAGTCAGATGGAGAGGTTTCAAGAAGGAATGGTTCCCCTTGCTGAACATAGGAAGACCATCAAGGAATTGAAGGAAAGATGGGAAGAAGAACTATTGTTCTAGAAATTTCGTTGGGAAGAGATACAGAAAGAGCTGAAGGAGTTGAAAATTTTCAAACAATGCAGGTGGAAAAACACCAGCTGTACACTCTCTCCCAAGAACTGTTAGGTACCAGAGCACCATATTCTTCTTACCCTGTGTTTTTATTTGAACAATTCATTTGGTTTAAACTGAAGGCTATAAAATAAGGGAGACCTTATGAAATAACAACCTCAACTAAATTTCTGGAAACATTTCTGGAAAGTGATTTTGTTGAGCAGAACTTGTTTTGTGAGATTTATTTACATGAGTTGGCTTGTCCCTTGGGCCACCATTCGAATCCTATCCCTTTCTTAGGTGATGTTCAACTAAGGGATTTTGCCTTCTTTGTTAGTAATCATGCTCAGTGGGAAAGATCCTTCCAAAAAATTTCTCATAATGAGTCCCACTCTAACCTTTGGGTTCAAAGTGAACCTCAAACCCCTCGTCTTCTCCTTGCTCATCGGCAATGTAGGCTCACGTGTCCCATCCAAAATCAACAAATGATGGAACTTCAAGAAAGGGTTATCTCTACCTGTGTCAATGATATTTCCAAGCATCAACAATTGGATTTGGTACATAGCCAGCATAGATGACAGGATTCCTCTTCAATCTTGAGAAATAGAGATCCCTACTGTTACAAGAATTTTAAACATGCACTTTCCATGGTTGAGGGATATGTGGGATGCATGAAGGAATGTGGAGTTAATTGGCTGGGACTCAAATTCAAATTCCCTCTCATATGGTGGCCAGCAAAACCATATAGGGAATACTTCTCATTGACAAAGGTAGAGGAGAAGAAGTGTTGGAGATATTAGGTTGTCTATAATGGATTTTTGGAAAAACAGGGAACACCTGAACTCCCATATAACTTTTCCTCTCTCCATGAACGAAGTACAATTCCAGATTCATATTCATACTAATGGAGGTTGTTTTGCATAGGGACATGCAACAAGACAGTTGGGGGGATAGGTTGGGCCCAGAAATGACCCCTTTTTGACCACATTTACCTACCCCTTTTTTCCTTATCTTACTCCATTATATGAACCAAACAGATGTTTTCCTTCACTTGATCCCTCGATCCATACAGGTATGGTTAATTATTGTCTTATCCTATTAATACTTTGATTGTTGTAATCAGGGCTCTATATCTTGGAGTATGCTAACATATGGTGATTTTATAAATATAATTCAAGATGTAAAGGATACAGGTGTAGCAGGCTGAACGAGTCAAGAGAGAGAGATGGACATTCATTGTTGAGTTGATCGCCACCTATTCCATCTATGTACAAAGGACATAGTCAAAGGTTACTATTCCACGCAAGATATACAAGGGTGGCTTCAACAGACTCGGATGCAATAATGCACCGCTGCTTGAGGGTAGCTGCAACTAATGGAACATCTTCTAGACTAATCCTGTTATATCATTGCTGGCACGAGTAACAACCTTCCTATATTTTATGCTTCTATCTTGCCTACAACTGTAACAGCGTATCGTAAATGGGGCAGCCTAAAGATCAGAGAACTTCATGGCTACCCGATATTAGTGGGTAGAAGTTACAATTGTGAATGTATAAATTTTGGAAACTATTTCGAGCCAAGGGTTGGAAATTAATTGATCTTATTGTATAAGCTGTAACAGAGACTGTATCTTTATTTCATCATTTAATACAAGGAGCAGGATTCTTCTGATCTCGGCGTTTAACTTGTGTTAATTTTCGGCGTCTCTGTTCGAAGGCTGGGCCCGCCTTCCTACAGATATTGCCCAGTTAATTAGGTATTTATCCCTCTGTCATGTGGTGTGGATGTTACAATAGATTCATTCCTTTATAATAGCTACAACAGTAATGATTTATTGTGTGTTCCTTCAATCGATCAGTAAATGCATTCCCTGTGAACTGCAGCAAAGTGGTGTGACAGTCAACTGTGTAGACTAATTTTCTTTATGCAATTGTGTGATAGCTGTAATAGCCGATCTCATCCCTAGTTTCTTTCAATTTATGTCTTTCTTGAGTTTTGTTAATTAAGTCCATTTGTAGTTATAATTGTTGAAGTTCAATTTCTGCATTTGCGAATTCTAGATCAAGTTGGATTGAGATAGTTATAATGGATCTTCAGATGGCCTGGTAATTTAGGATTTAACTTTCTGTAAAAGTAAATCTAGATGTTTATTTTCTGAATCTCTTATTTCTATATTAAGGATTGTAAGAAGGTATTTGTGGTTTTGCATTCTTAAGAAGATAAATTAGAATAAGTTGACCATGGGATGAGTTGGGCTGAAAAGGAAGGTAGGATAATTCATTTACAGTATCAGCTGCTTAGTGTTTAAGCATATAGAGTGCACATTATCTTTGAAATAAAAGACTTCCCTAGGTTGAAAATTTATATTGAACACTCTGTATGTTAGCTTTAATTAACTTGCATATAGGATGCCCAACAATCATCATCATCATGATTGTCATCATCTTCATCATCATCACCGTCATCATCATCATCAACATCACCATCTTTATCTTCATCATCATGACGAGGATGATGATGATGAAGATGAGGATGAGGATGATCATGAGAAGGATGAGGATGAGGATGAGCATGACGAGGATGATTATGATGATGATGATGATGATGAATATGGTGATGATGATGGTGGTGGTGATGAAGATGATGAAGATGATGAATATGATGATGGTGATGGTGGTGGTGATGAAGATGATGAACATGATGAACAGGGAGATGATGAAAATGATGATGATGAAGATGTTTATTAGGAAGAGGGAGATGACAGTGACGACGATGATGATGATGACGACGATGATGATAATGATGATGATGATGATGATGATGATGATGATGATGATGATGACGATGATGATGATAATGATGATGATGACGATGACGATGATGACGATGATGATGATGATGAAGATGATGATGATGATAATGATGATTATGATGATGATGACGATGACGACGACGATGATGATGATGATGATGGCTAGGATGAGGATGAGGATGAGCATGACGAGGATGATGATGATGATGATGATGATGATGATGAAGACGTTGACGATGATGATGATGAAGATGATGATGATGGTGGTGGTGGTGATGAAGATGATGAACATGATGAGGATGATGATGGTGACTAGGATGAGGATGATGATCGTGATGATGATGTTAGGATCAATCCTTAATTTTTCACTCAACCGGTTGCTCCCCCTATCATGTAGACGTCTTCATTCACTGAGCTCCCCCTAAAATTGAGATGATGAAGATGATGATGATGATGATGAATATGATGATGAAGATGAAGATTTTGGTGAGGATGACAACGAATATGATGATGATGATCAAGATGATGATGGTGATAACGAAGACGTTGATGATGAAGATGATGATTGTGATGATGACGATAAGGAATATGATGATGATGAAGAAGATCATGATGATGATGATGACGACGACGATGATGATGATTATGAAGATGATGATGATGATATTGATGAAGACGACGATGACGATGGTGATGATGATGACAAGGATGATGATGAGGATAATGATGATCATCATCATCGTCATTGTTGCATTGTTTTCATCATCACCATCATCTTCTCCGTATTCATCGTCATCATGATCATCATCGTCGTCATCATCATCGTGTTCGTCCTTGAAGGATCTTATGTATAGGATCTCACTATAAGAAATGAAACCAATACAAATTATGACAAAATCCTAGTTAAATTAAATTAAACTACACTAAATTAAAAACATAGAGTTGTTTAACTATAACTAATTTAAAATGCAACAAAATATAAAATATGCAAATAAAAAAAACCCAAAATTAACTAAACAAAAGATAAATATGCAAAATAAAAAACAAAACAAAACACAAAATATAAAATATGCAAATAAACAAACAAAAAAACGTAGAATTCAAAAACACCTGTGCACTAGCTTATTAGCATTCAAAAACACCCGCACAGGATCTACTTCGGCTCCCATTTGGGGGTTTTCGATTTTGAACTTTCACTAAAGGATCTGGAACAGGATATGATGTTTTTTTTACAAGAAGGGTGGGTGAAGGAATTTTCCTATTAGTGCATCATCCACTCCCTTCACATGTGATCCCATGCTTCTAGAACCACCTGCCCCACCTCCAGAATGGTATCAATGTTTAGACCTTCAGGTTCATTTCCTAATATGTTTTTCTTGATTACCTATTGTGTTTTTATTTTATTCATGGTTTTTTTGGTGTGGGGATGTGGTGGAGATGAAATGTCTCAAATCTACTTGCAAGCATGAACCACGAGTTGTCCAGGTGAACTTGGGAAATTCAATGTGAGAAATAAAACCAACAGTTATCGAGGAAAAGGAAGAAGGGAATGAGATAGTTTAATGTTTCCATGTCTATGTTTGCTTGTTGTCATTTCACCTTTGGGGGGTAACTTATCACTATGAGCTATATGATTGCAGGGTATGCTCTGAATGGGAAAGATGAAGAGGCTCTCAAGATGCGTTGGCAAGCGTTGATGATGGGGATGAGGCTGAATGATTTGACTTTCTCGACGGTGCTTATAATTTGTGCAAACATCATGGCTTATGATCAAGGTAAGCAAGTTCATATCCTCACCATAAAATATGGATTTTATTCATATAATATTTTGGGTATTTACCTAGTTGGCATGTCTACAAAATGTGGGTTTGTTTCTAGTTTTGTTCATTCCTTTTGGGCATCATGTCAAAATTCCCATGAATTGACAGTTCAAAGCTAGAATGTGAATGTTTTTAATAGGATATGTAAGTGGCTATTGTGTTAATTATAATACAATAACTGGTGCTTTGTGGACTCAAAAACCCAATTCTCTTAGGTTCCAAGATAACTCCATGCCATGTATTTTCTGTAAAGGGCCACCAGGTATTCTATTTGAGAGGAATCTATGTCAGTTGTTACCATTTCAAAAACCATTTTGAAAACAAGGCTGTAATAGCCCTATATCAACACACTTCCACCTATTTCCTACAATATACAATAAACTGTAAACTATCAAACTTTGACATCCCTCCCTACCTGCAACCACAGTAAACACCAAACTGAATCAAAGGTTAACTATTAGTTGGATGGTGATATTGTTTAAGAGAGGTAAATAAACTCTAAAAATTTAAATTATTTGCATAGCTACAAGTCTGGAACATACATTTGGTGGTTGTCCTATATTTCTAAGAATAGTGTTCAAGGTTTGGAGTGGTGTGGTTTACATTGAATGCAAAACTAAAACTCTTATACACCTTACATTGGTAACCTTCACTGCTGCTATAAAATTGTCATAGTTAGAACTATCATACTGTATTATTGTTGTTATATTTATATGAGTCCTCATACTTGAATGGAAGGTTATTGGTTTGTTAAATATTGCAATTGAATTGTATATGGTTACATGACTAATGATCTCTTGTATGCTAAATTGCTATTGGATAACCTTGCTACTAATTCCATATATCTTGAATTGAATACATTGACTTGATATCATTTACATTTGCATCTATAAGCACTAAATAAACTTAGTATGTCTTCTTCATTCATAGAAGTGATTTATTGAAAGGCACTGGTCACTAATACAATTGTGTAGAAGATATAGTTGTTTGTCCTTGTAATTAAATAGAAATAAGATTCCTTGCAACCAAACGCATTTTCCATGGCACTAGAGTTCATGGCTAAGTTGCCGGAAAGACCAGAATAGGTGTCGTTCCATGAACATTTTGGTACAGAAATGTGTCATAGAGACTAGAAATGTGTTACCAGTTACCACTACCAGCCATAAAGACAAGTCCAATGGAAACATGTTTCCCCGTATTGTGTAACTTAGGTCCACAATCATAAATGGAATTAATTTAACTTCATTGAAATTAAATTTGTAGCACTATTGTGAACTTCCCTAGCCATTATTTGACTAGAATTCAATAAAACTTTTTTCAAAGCTAATATTAAATATCAAACTGGAAGCAAGGGAATACTCATTGTAAAGGGCAATGTGCAATAATAGGAAGAAGATAGAGATTACCAAGAAAGGATAGACTAAGGAATCTTATAGTCATTGATGTTTATGGATGGTTGATTGGATGTCGTTGATACTTGATGCTTGGTCAATGGATATCATCTTCAATTATTTATTTGATTGTTGATTGGGCTATATTTTAGTGACGTAGATTTTGATATCGGCTCCTCCAGCATTGGTGGTGTATCAGACATCATAGGTGTCAGCTGGATGTACTGCAATTCAATTAAACCCTGAGTATGGTTGTTAGTTTTTATTTGATAATGGAAAATTTTTGGAGATTGAAGCCTGAATGTTCTATAGAAAACTGTATTTTTTTGCTCAAAGTGGTTTTGAGGCTACTGAGCGGAGCTTTGTAGCGATTGTGGAACGCCAGAGCTTGTCTTGAGTTGTACATGCATAGTTTATTTGAGTAATTAGTGAGACATTGACCCCATCCATATCATTATTTTTACAAACTAATGAAATCCCATTGCATGCATCAATTCTTGCAAATTCTAAGTGTAGGAAAGTGTTGCGATAGAAGAACACAATATTCCCTCTACAGTTTTTCATTTCTTGTGTCCAAGATGGCATAATATTCTACCAAGAGGAAAAGAAGCAACAATGAGGGATACCTTGGAGTGCTTCCTAAGAAGAAACCCAAGCCTGAACCTAAGGATAACAAATTCATGTTCAGGGTTTTGCTTCTTAGTGGTTTGAATTTAACTCTTCAGTTGGAGGATGTGATTGAAAATATGTCGGTCGCCGAATTTGTAAGGATTGTTAGGAGAAAAGATGAGAAATAAATAATAGAAAAGGGGTAAAGAAACATCCACTTGGGTACCCAAGTCTATGTGGAAGATGCAATGGGAGAACGAATAAAGATGGAAACATCAAATGCAATGATTCTCACAATAAGCCCATGCTCGTAGCTCTGCAAGTTCATCCCTGAACTTCCTCCCCCAAAATTTTATATTAAATAGAATTATTTTAATATTATTTATTTTATTGTTGATTGCTCTATATTTCAGTGATGTAGGTTTTGATATCGACTCCTCCAGCGTTGGAGGCGTATTAGACGTCATAGGTGCCAGCTATATGTTCTACAATTCAATTAAACCCTAAGTACGATTGTTAGTTTTTCTTTGATAATGGCAATTTTTTGGAGTTTGAAGCCCGAGTGTTCTATAGCAAACTATTTTTGTTTGCTCAGATTGGTTTTGAAGCTACTGAGCAGAGATTTGTAGTAATTGTGGAACACCAGAGCTTGTCTTGATTTGTACATGTATAATTGCTTTGAGTAATTAGTAAGACATCGACACTATCCATAGAATTCTTTGTATAAACTAATGAAATCTCGTTGCATGCATCAATTCTTTCAAATTCTAAGTGTAGGAAAGCGTTGTGATAGAACACATTATTCCCTCTGTGGTTTGTCATTTCTTGTGTCCAATATGGATGAATATTCTACCAAGAGGAAAAGAAGAAGCAATGAGGGCTACCTTGGAGTGATTCCTAAGAAGAAACCCAAGCCTGAACCTGAGGAGAACAAATTCATGTTCATGGTTTTTCTTCTTAATGGTTTGAATTTAACTCTGCAGTTAGAGGATGTCGTTGAAAAGATGTCAGTCGTCGAGTTTGTAAGGACTGTTAGGAGAAAAGATGAGAAATAAATAATAGAAAAGGGGTCAATAAATATCCACTAGGGTCCCCAATTCTATGTGGAATATGAAATGGGAGAACGAATAACAATGGAAACATCATATGCAATTATTCTCACAACAATCCCATGCTCGTAGCTCTGCAGGTTCATCCCTGAAATTCCTCCCCTAAACTGTTTCTTTAGGTTTTTTTATAATTCAACAAAAATGTATTTATATGTGCACTACAATAGCATTGCATGAGCTCCTCAAAGTGCATTCTGTTAGAACAAATATTTCCATATCTAAATATTATTTACTGGAAATTTTTTTATTTTTTTTTAGTAACTAGGGGAATCGACAACTAGAGCTGGGCTAGTACTCGCATGACACGGGGTCTACGAATCCATTCCCTCTACCACTATACCCCTAGATGCCCCACACCCACCGCAAGACATGGGAAAAAGGTAAACCCGAATGGGATTTGATCTCGTGACATCCAATTTACAACAAGTGACTTCAGAACAAATGAACCGCCAATGAGCCACACCCATGTGGGCTATTATTTACTGGAAAGTTAACATTTCATAGATAACAAAGATTTATCTAGAGTATTTAGTGACATTTTATTCATATAGTAAGACAACATGACTCTTTCCTCTATTTTTTGTTTTATATTGTTTGACAGGATGGTGGTATTAACAGTGTCCACACATTTCTAGTAAAAACCTATTTATATGTGTATTTAATATATTTATGTCTTAAAATTTAAAATGTGTGTGTTGTTTTCGTTTTAATATAGTGGTTAAAGAAATATTGTCAAATACAAACACAATTTTCCACATCAGTGAGGCAACGGTATTGTAATATAGCATTTAAATGCGAGTTGATATTCTGGTGGAAAATGTGTGTTGGATAAATTGATTGTTGATTTCCTTCACAGGACATGTGGAATGTGACTCCAGAACCACATCTCTTTGTGGAATTACCCCAAGAACACACTATTCAAAAAGCATTAGCTGATTTAATTTTATGCCCATTTTTTATTTCATAGAGTATTTTGATATTTTCCATGCCTAGCAAAATGACCACTTGTGTATAGGTCTAGGAATGGATTATTTATTTAATTTGTAAATTTAATTACTAGCCAATACAGTGGTTTTCCATTTATTAAGACAATTCTTTGCAAGCAGCATGGGCCAATGGACCTGGTGAAAGGCGATTGATAAGGTAAGGGTTATTGCATTGCCTACATTCTCCCTGGGCATTAATATTTTATATGACTTGCTTGTACCTGTCGTATAATATAACTTTGCTATTTTCATTTCTAGCCTCTTCATCATGCTTCCTATCCAATGTTTGTATACAAACATAAGAATATCATACTTAACTGTCTTTGTTGTGTTCTTGTTGTACCATTCCCTACTTTTAGCACTCTTATGTTCTCTCTGTGCATTTCCCACCTCTGTTTTTTAACCACTTTCCCTCTATCAGAACTGTTTGTTTTTAGATTTTGGCTCCATTTCTTCATCGTTTCTTTAAATTACTATTCAAAATTGTGTTTTATTTTTCATTTTCTACCAAAAGCTTGGAATTTTTTGTTCCCATTTATTTTCTACCAAACCAAAATATTGCACGAGAAACCTTTTTTGGGTGGAAATGGAGTGGCTTTTCCTGTCGTCCAAGCTTCTTCCAACCTTCTCATGGGGAAGAAAAGTCTCAAGTTTTAAAACCTAGTAAGAGCAATTATCCTTTATCCTCCATCTCTTAATGTACGATTTGTAGTTACATTACACGTGTATTATGATAGATTTCTTGGTTTGGCATGGGAAGCTTTGTTGGGTTTGAAAAAGAGGTATATTTCCATTCTATAGCATTTGTCTTGTAGTAATAATTTTTAGGAATTGCGGTGAAATTGCCACCTCATGGCTCTTGTTTTATAAATATCTAATGTCTAGCTTAGGATTTTCCTATTGAAGATTTCTGAAGTGGATCTAGTTATTAAGGAGTAGATTGGGTTTGAACCATTCAACCCTATCTACTCTTTAATCACTAAAGCCTCCATGAGATCCTCAATTGACCCCATATGCCTAACTTGGATTTGTTGGGCACTAATCACAACTTTTATGCCATTTTAAATCTTAATTCATCTTTCATTTTCTATTTTATAAGATCTAAAACTTTCTGTCATTTACATGTATTAAACTCATCCCTAAAACATCGAATCGCATGGTAGGTTTTCCCCAGTTTGTGGCTCAAAATTACCTTCTAGAAATATGCTCCATTGTGTTGATTAAATCTGGTCTAAAACATAATTAAAAGGTCTAGGAGACTGCACATCAATCACAAGCACTTTTTCAATATCCAAAACCATGGAAAGGAATGTGCCTTTCCACGATTTTTTTTTTAAACCTCCAGGTTTCATCGCAATATTGTCAAACTTTCATCGCGGGTATTACAAAACCGTCAAAACCTCGGGTGGCTTTCCACGAATATCGTCTCAATAGCGAAACAGTTTCATGGAAAAATTACCGTTCAACTTGCATATTTCGTCGATAGAGATTGGTTTTCCACGGTTTTGCATGGAAGAAATTTCTGTTCAAATTCCAGAATTCGTCAATAGAGAGACAAACGTTCGTCAAAACTGTTCCATAGTATTTCAAGGAACCAAAATTTTGCTGACAGTTGTTTTCCATAGTTTCGACGTTATAGGGATGATAAGTTTGTTGATAGAGCAACGAAACTTAGAAAATGAATTAAAAAATCAATTTCAAGGCCACCGTATAGAAGACACGCAGCGGTCATTTTTTGTCTCTATATTGATGGCTTATAAATTTCATCGTTATAGCAATGAAATAAGTGCCATGAAATATCACGACCATTATTGTTGCAATTGAGATGACTAAACATGGAAATAGCAACGAAAAAACGTCACAAATTTGCTCATATGTATTAGTGTGGTAGATCAAGAAATTGATCTTATTCAAACTGAACACTGCACTCTATGAAGCAATTCCTAGTTGCAAGTTCCATCAACTTATATGATTTTCATCCTCAGCATATCCCAGGAGTATGAATTCGCTATTGTAGTCTTGGAAGGCCTTCCTCTTATCCATGGGTAATATGGACCAAGATTTGGAACCAAAAACTCTCAAGTGAGAGACATTAGGCTTATTCACATGAAGTGCTTCAAAAGGAGTGGCCCCAACCATTGATTTATGAGGAAATATATTATGTATGTATGTATGTATAAAGCACAATTTACAACTTCATCCCAAAGAGAGGGAGGAATATTCTTGGCTTGGATAAGACAGGTTTCCATCTCCTTCAGTGATCTATTTTTCCTCTCAGCCACACCATTCTGTCATGGTGTGTATGGAACTGAGTGTTCCATTTGAATCCCCTTTGATTCACAATAATTCTGAAAATATATTTTAATGTATTCACCTCCATTATCTGATCTAATGGACTTGATTTTTTTCCTGAAACTATTCTCAATCAAATCTTTAAAAACTTTAAAATTTTTGAATACTTTTGATTTCTATTTCATGAAATATACCTAGGAGAACCTTAAACAATCTTCAATAAAATTAAGGAAATACCTAGAACCATTAATTGATGTTGTAGGAATTGGTCCTGAAACACCACTGTGTATTACATCAAGTGCATAGGAAGCTCTAGTTTCCTTCCCAACTTCATACCTCTTCTTTGGATGCTTACCTACCAAACAACCAAGACATACTCCATCTGATGTTTGGATGAGAGGCAAGCCTTCAACCATTTTGTCATTACGAATTTGTTGGAGATATTTGAAATTGAGATGCCCAAATATCTCATGCCATAGCTTGTTGGTGTTGTTGGAATGATTCAATAAAGTTCTTAGGTGTGAAACAAGAAAAAAATGAGAGAAGTCATATGCCTTTGAGGCATGGTTAGAAAACCCTTTCGCTATGAGATTTCCAGTGGATTTTTCTGTGATTTCAACTGATTCAATGTCAAATTCAACTTTCTTGGGAGAGCCTGTATGGGTCATCTGATAAATAGACAACATATTTTCCGCAAGAGAGGGAACGTAGAGAACATTCTTGAACTCACCATGTTGGATTTTAATATTTTAATAGAACCTCTCCTACTAGATGGGATTTGGGATTCATCTCCCATGTGAATGTTAGGTCATCCTCATAGAGTGAGAGTGGAGAAGGATTCCCTAGAGGAAACCATGTGGTTAGTGTTGAATTATTTATTTGCTTAGATGATATCTTAAAAAAATAGTTACTAGTATATCACTGAAAGAACAAAAAGAACAGAAACACAAGAACACAAATATTTTCCTTGAGGAAACCACAAGGGAGAAAACCCTGCAAAACTTCCTCAGTATAGAACTCAACCAGAGAAGTGTAAAACCTAAAAAACTACTTCTCTCTTCTTTCTGGCACACTAATATTTCTCTCTTTTTCAAAATAGCTTGAGTGAGTGAGTAAAAATGAAAGGGAGCACCTCCCTATTTATATTCTTTAGTTGAATTGACCTTTATCCTAACAGGGATGACTTCTCCAACTGACTAGGTCGACTTGTCCAAATAAAAACCACAAATAACATTTATTATATTAACACTTGGATACTATTGACCCGATTACATACGAAGGTTTACATTGAATATTTTAATGATACTAAAAGACCAAGATCATCTCCTGAAGGAGGAATACAATCAATACATCTGGAATATCTTCTGAAGTTATAATACTTTAACACTCCCTCTTAACTAGGAAGTTATTCAACCACAACAACAACTGCTACTACAACTATACAACTGAATGGTGAGTCTCTATATGTCATAGGATTTTTTGAAACATCATCATTCATCTTCATCATCGATCTCAACTGGATAATCTTCTGCAATCTTCAATATATAAGTACTAAATCATCTTTTGTACGTAATCGGGAATCTTCTATCATCTTCTGAATTATCTTTTGTAGCATCAATATGTGAATATTGAATCATCTTCTGGGTCTTCTTCTTAAGCATCATTATGTGAATATTGATTCATCGTCTATCGCGTCAGTGTATGAATATTGGATCATCATCTGGATCATCTTTTATGTGGATACTAGATCATCATCTTCTATTTGGATACTAGAGCATCATCTATCTCGTCAGTATATGGATACTAAATCATCTTCCTATAGTATCAGTATGTGGATACTGAGACACCATCTATAAATTCATCATCTACAGCATTTGTATGATACTAAAACATCAACAACAATATCATTAGCATGTTACTTCTAAACTCAAAAAAAATCTAATGTTAGATCATCATCTTCATTATCAGCATAGAGATGATGGAACATCAACATCATCATCGGTATAAGGATACTGGAACAAATTCATCAATAATGATTAGTGTAACAACACTGGTGCTAACTCAATCAATCAACTTTAACAATCATCAATAATGAAGCAAATAGACATATCAACAATCACAACAATACTGAAACAAACATCTCAACAAACATCTTAGGAATCATCATTACAACAATACTGAACTAATCATATCAGAAATCATCAGTATAACAATACAACAACAAATGTCTCAACAAACATCTTAGCAATCATCAGCATAACAATACTGCAACAATCATCTCAACAATCATCAAAACATCTCAGCAAACACCAGTATAATAATGTTGAAGCAATCATCTCAATAATCAACAGTATAACAATACTGGGGAATACATCTTTCCCTTCAACGTCTCAGAGTAGCATCACAGTGAGTTCTCTGGTAGATCCATCCGACCATTTTGTCTAACTTACTAACTCTTTCGAGCCAAACAATCCTATTTAGACAGATGGATCTCCTTAGAGACCAAACAAGCCTTGTATGGCTTACTAACCCTTTCAGGACAAACAATCCTACCCAAACATACTAATCTCCCTAGGATCAACATACCTCATCTGACTTACTAACCCTTTCGATCCAAATAAGCCTAGCCAGACTTGCCATCCTCTAGACTGAGCTACTCATCACTGCATCCATCATCCATCTGTTGTCACTCCCTCTTACGAGATATGTCCTTTCAGATTACACCAAGCTTGTCTCGAAAGTATTCCAAATTTACATGAGCCTAAGGCTTTTTCAATACATCTGCTACGTGTTCCTCTGTAGGAACATACTTGAGATTTACTACTTTCTTCTGAACCATATCCCATATGATATGATATCTGATTTCAATATGCTTTAACTTATCATGAAACATAGGATTTTTTGTCAACTTAATACAACTCTTATTATCACAGATGATATCAGTAGCATCCATCTCTGCATCAAATAGTCCTGCTAACATATTTCGAATCCATACTGCTTCACTACATGTTGAACATGCTGCAATGTATTCAATCTCTATCGTACTAAGTGCAATAATGGTGTGCTTTCTATTGAACCAAGGGATCATTCCTAATCCTAGAATAAAACAACATCCTGAGGTGCTTTTTCTATTTTTGGCACTTCCTCCCCAATTTGAATCTTCGTATCCATGTAATTTGATCTCGCCACTAGATGCATATATGATCCCATAGTCTAAAGTTCCTTTTAGATACCTCATCACATGTTTTGCCCCAATAAGGTGAATGTGTTTAGGATTCACCATATACTGACTTAAGGTGTTTACTGCAAAACATATATATGGTCTTGTATTGGTTAAGTACATCAGAGAACTAATAATCTTTCTATATAAGGTGGCATCAATTGCTTCCGAAGTATCGTCATTTAATAGCTTCAAAATTGTTGCCATCGGAGTAGTCATAGCTTTACAATATAACATTCCAAATCTTTTAAAGATTTCTACAATAAATTTTCCTTGGTTTAGGAAAATCTCATATGGATATTTCCATAATTCAAGACCTAGAGAGTAATGCATCGTTCCAAGGTCTTTCATTTCGAACTCTGCAACAAGCTTCTTCTTACATTCGATGATAGGATTATCTTCTCCCTCCAAGAACAAATCATCTACATATAGTAATAAAATCATAATCCCATCATCCTCAATCTTATAGTATAGGTTGGAGTCTGCTTGACTTTTAGTAAATCCTAAGCTCATCAAAAATCCATTTATCCTACCATACCATGCTCTGGGTGCTTTCTTTAGCCCATATAACACCTTCTTTAGTCTACATACATGAGTTTTATGATCATTAGTCTCGAACCCTTGTGGTTGTTTGATATATACCTCTTCTTCAATTAAGCCATTTATAAATGTTGTCTTCACGTCGATTTGATGTAGCTTCCACTTCATATTGGATGCCAAGGCAAAGATGGTTCTGATTGAGGTGTATCTAGCTACTGGTGAAAAGGTCTCCTCATAATCGATTCCCTCTTTCTAAGAGAATTCTCAAGCTACAAATCTTGCATTGTACTTTTCTATACTTCCATTTGTCGAGTGTTTAGTTTCGAAGATCCATTTTGAGGATACCACTAACTTGTCTTTTGGTATTGGTAATAGTTCCTACACACCATTCTTTATAATGGATTGGTATTCCTCGACCATTGCATCAGCCCACTCCTTCTATTTTATTGCTTCTTCAAAACATGTTGGTTCTTTATCAACTAGATCACACATAAAATCCATAGCCATATAACCAGGGTATGAATTTGGCTTCTTTCTTTCTCGGATGCTTCCTTCAGGAATACAATGTCTTTTTTCTTCTTCGATTACTTCATGAGCGCAGGCAGGTTTTCTCTTTCAAGAAATCAATTCATATGGTAATTCTTTAGGTAGCTAAGGTTATGTGATATCATGATCTTCAGGCATCTTGACTTCTTCTTCATTTCTAACTGGTTTAGTACTTTCAACACCTTTAGGAGTTTCATGCTCCTCTTCATAATCCTTATCTTTTTTTGACTTTATGAAGGTTGTATCTTCGTCAAATGTGACATCTATGCTAAGTTCAATTTGACATTATCCTGGGATATAGATCCAATAATCTTTTGATTGTTCACTATATCCTACAAACAATCCCTTCATTCCCGAAGGATCTAAATTTGTCCTTTTCTCCTTGGGAATGTGAATGTATAGAGGAAAACCAAATATCTTTAGGTGACTAACCTCTGTATTTTCTTCGGAAAAAATTTCTTCTGGAGTTTTATTCCCAACGACACTGCGGGAAATTCTATTTTGTACATATATTGTTGTTCTTGTTGCTTCTTCCCATAGGTACATAATAATATATTGATCATGTATGATAGCTTTCACAACTTCCATGATAGATATATTCTTTCTTTCTGCCACACCATTTTGCTCTGGATTATAGGGAATGGTGAGATCCCTCTTAACCCCATATTCCTTGCAGTAATCATTGAATTCATTTGATGTGAACTCTCCTCCATTATCTAAACTCAAAATCTTTATTTTCTTCTCAGATATATTTTCCACTAGGGCCTTAAATTCCTTGAACCTTTCAAACACTTAACCAATCATGTTCTTGGAGGCACCACTATAAACTAGCAGGTGTCATTTCCTGGTGAGACTAATCCTGTTAGAGTAGATATTAAAACATATTCTTCATGGGAGTCTTCATCCTTATTTGCTTCTTCTTCAAATTATTGGTCACTATCTTCAACATCATGGGCCTAAAACCTTCTCATCTTTTTTATTCTTTCTCCTTTCATGGGACAATTGAAGGTAATGTGTCCCAACTTGTGACAAGTGAAGCATTAAAAATTTGAGAAGTCTCTCTTGGTTCTTTTAAACCCTTGAGTCTTATGAGGATGGTCATGAATCTTCATTTTTTCCTTTGGTGTGGGTTGTCAAGGCTTCATCCTCATTGTCATTTAGTTTTCCTTCTCTAGCTGCTATCCTTTATTCTTCTTGGACACATTCTTCCCATAACTTTCAGAATTTGGTTAGTTTCCTTCTTGAACAGATTTCTCGAATAAAGGATTCCCAATCTCTTGGAAGAACATTTAAGGTTGTCATCACAATCTCTTATTCAACCATATCATCAATGGATTCTACTTGATCCTTGATTTGAGCTACTCTTGTAAAGTAAGACTGCATGGTCTCTTACTTTTGATCTCTTACACTTTTGATTTGATTCCTCAAGGTCATTTTCCTATATATGTTTATTCCTTCAAATAGACCTAATAGAGCATCAAACATTTATTTTGGAGTATCCCTTGAGGATACTTGACGAATCAAGTTATCTTTGATGGAGTCAGATATGATCCCTTTAGCTATGATCATATCCTTCTTATGCTTGGACTTAGCTTCAACTTCTTCTGGTTCTTTCACTTCCTCTTTCACAAATTTATCTAGATCATTTTCTTATAGGATGAGCATGATCTTATACTTCCATGCTCTGAAGTTTTCATCACCTTCAAGATTTTCATCTAGCTTGGTATTATTTTTCATATTTAGATGTCTGAGAACTTCAAATAGAGTAAATAGGAATAGTACTTACTTGAAGAAAAAATATCTCGATTGACCTCCTTCTGGATGACATAGGGTTTGATGCAGAAAATCCTAATTTTTTCAGTTGGGATCAAAGGTAGAGATGAATGGTGGATAATATGTGCCTCCCTGAGGCGAGGTATACTATATCTTCCCTTTTCGGAGATTGATAATGAAATATCAGGAGAACTGAATCCCTAGTTTGTCTTGGTAGCAGTAACTGGTCCAAAATTGAAAATTCTTGGAATTCAGTTGTGTCTCCACATAAAGATGCACTCTTTAGGGGAGATTTTAGAGATCCCTCTTTTCTTGTTGATTAGTTGAGGGATTTCTTCGGAGTAACAAAAAACTAACTTTGCAGTGCTTCCTTTTAGGGTGGATTTGATACCGTGTTGAATTTTCTTAATTTGCTTAGATGATATTTTAAAACAAATAGTTACTAGTAGATCACTGAAAGAACAAAAACACAAGAACACAAATATTTTCCTTGGGGAAACCACAACGAAAAAAACCCCTCAAAACTTCCTCAGTATAGAACTCAACCAGAGTAGTGTAAAACCCATACAATTGCTTCTCTCTTCTTTCTAGTGCACTAATCTTTCTCTCTCTTGCAAAACAACTTGAGTGAGTGAGTACAGACGAAGGGGAGTGCCTCCCTAGTTATATTCTTCAATTGAATTGACCTCTAACCTAATAGGGCCTACTTATCTAATTGATTGGACCAAATTGTACAACTGAACACCACTCATAACATTTATTATATTGACATTTGGGTACTATTGACCTGAATTACATCCAGAGGCTTACATTGAATATTTCAATGATACTAACAAGACCAAAATCATCTCCCGAAGGAGGAATACAATCAATACATATGCAATATCTTTCAAAGTTATAATACTTTAACTATTGGATGCTCTAGAATCAATCAAGTAAGCTTTCGATTGAGTGAGGATTTCCTTCAAGGCATGGCATCTCTCATGATCTTCTATCAGTTGTTCAGCATCGGACTTCTTTTCTCCTTATGGGAGGTAAATATTGTTTTGTGCAAGGAGTGTTAATAGCTGGTCGATTGTCTTCTTCATGCACTGGATCTCTGGATGAAAGCTTCTCATACAGTATGGACATCTAATATTCTCAAAATTATTCTTTTTCTTGGAACCCAAGGCTCCTTCGGAATATCTTTGCTTCTCCTTTGTATTCGAATCAATGGCTTTGGTATCCTTCCCTTTCTACTTCCCTTTGGCTTGTGCATTGTTTGATTCTGACATCAAGAGTGCTTGATTCTTGGAGGTTTGAATCACTCCCATTTGAACCAATTTATCTTGTTCTTCTATTAAGGATTCAACAAAATAATCTAAAGAAGGCATCTTCCAATTGGGGATGGAGGCTCTTCCAGAATGGAATGTAGTGACAAAGGCTGAGTACTCAGAGCCAATGTTTCTCAGTACTGATAGCACAAGATACTCATATTTCCTCTCTAATCCACATTGTTTTCATTGTAGTACTAATGACTTCTATTTAGTGAAGAATTTCTGAATAGATTCAAAACTGCTAGGTTGTAGAGATATGAGCTCATTCTCCAATATGTGCCCTCAAAGTTCATATTTTTTTCCAAACAAAGATTCAAGATTTTACCAAGCTTCCTTCGGAGTCCTAAGTCCCTCAATATGGGACAAAAGATCCTAGGATATATGAGTGCACATGAATCCGATGGCCTCATCAAGCCAATTCAAAAATTTGTTCTTATCAACATAATTCTTGGGCTTAGTTTCTCTGCCCATTTTCATCATATACAGGCCAAGATTTGACAAGGATACCTGGATATCTACCCTCTAATCAGAGTAGCTGAAGGGTGTAAGGATTCAGGGTATGAGAGAAGAAGAATCCATCTATCTATAAGCTGAAATAATCAATTCCTAAAGAAGCTACATAGGTACCTTCAAATATCACTGCAAAACCAAAATCAACTCGCAATCATGTCAAGCCTTTCCACCTCGACATGTACACTTTCTCAAAGTCCCTCACACTTTGATAGAATTCTCTGTACAGAATTTAGAGGGAGAAAGGTTATCATTCCAGTATTTATGTGGAAGCTCGGATTCTTCTGGTGTACAATGGAGATCGCACAAGACTTTCTTCTAGCCTAAAGAAGGCTCTGATACCATGTTTGAATTATTGAACCATTGATCTATAGGCAATGAGAGAAATTGAAAGGTAGAATTGTGCAGTGGAATATCAAGAACAATGTACACTGAACAAGAGAAATTTGAGACAAATATGATAAGAATTGATCAGTTAATTACAACATTAATATTCATTATGACCAACAGTATACAACAATATTACAATAAGGATAATTCGAATCATGTGGATAAGATTCGAATATACTAACTAAATCTGACCAACTGGCTAACTAGGAGTGTCTAAATCATTGCATGGGGACCACTAGTCTAACTCATGATGTCTAAATCAGTCTGAAAATTAGTTAAACTAGTTAAACCAGTTAAAATGATGAGGTAGGTGGAAAAAGGCACCAATTCCCCATGCAGCCATGAAAAACTAGCGCTAGACTAACTGAGAATGATCAAACTGAATGTAACTGAAGGTTGACTCAGCATAACTTCCTACCTACCACAACCAACTAATGGAGGATACATGCGGCACTCCGAGTGGCTCCTATAATGTAGGGAATGGTCTCAGAGGCACCTAAACTTATGCATGAACATGTAGTACGTGGTAGTTAACCTATATATGTGTTCCCCATACTCCAGTACAATAGTAATGTCTCTCTAGGCTAGACAATATGATCAAATAGACTATACATGGACAAGGGAGTATTATATAATCCTAACACCCTTCAAGACCTTCGACGGAACCACTTTCCGATGGCATACTTGGTTCTGTTTAGACACAATCATCAGCTAAGTCCTCGAAAAAGAAAAACCAACCTGCTAGCTAGCTATTACAAATCCCAAGACTGCTTCTTCTCCTGTTATTTCTATCGAGGTGAATACGGTTCAATATTCAAAATCTTTAGGAAAAAATAAGAAGGGAAGAAATAAATCCAAGAAATTTGAGAATCAATAGAAAGCCAATAAGACACAAAATACAAATGTAGAATATAGAAATACGAGAAAGGAAAAATTCCCCTTCCTTAAATGTGGAGGTGACCACTTCACCAAAGAATGTGCTTGGCATGAAGAGGTCAAAAAATTTCTAAAAAACATTTCCACCCCGACAATTTTGACCGATCCTTTCCCTACCTAGCAGTAATTGATTGACCGTAAATCCTTGCATGCACCTTCTTCATCTTCTATTGATGAGGTCAAAATGATGTCTAGTGAATCGGTGAATATTACAACTAGATCCCATAACTATGACCCTCTTCTAGAAGAGAAAAATGATGACATTTCAACCTTTAAAACTTCAGCTTCCATCCCTCCTCTTAGCAACGATCTTCACATTGAAAAACCTGTTCTTGAAACAGTCCTCCAACCACCCAATGGTACAATTCAGAAATCAATATTTAACCCTAGTATGTGGGCCACTCAATACTACAATGTAGTGGAATATTTGACTTAGGGACTATGTGCTATGTATACCCTTGAAGTATTCCAAACGCGTCCGACACAGAGGAATAATTTTTTTCCTATTGGGATTAATAATCCTCCCTTTTACTATATCAGCATAATTTACCACTTATCCTAATTATTTGACTCAAACATTTGATTACATCATCAACATGTCATCAACTTCAGTGATCTAGACCTCCTCCTTCAATCAAGAAGCAAATCTAGGTTGATCTACATGACTAATGTTGCCCACTCAGTCAACTACAAGCTATTTCACCTACTTTTTAGTTAACTAGAGTGTTAAAGGGGCCTTTCTCTTGATTTGACCTAATTTGAGCTAAATTCAGTTAAATTAGAGTGTCAAAGGTGCCCTCACCTAGTTTTGGTGACTTTGTTCAGTTAATCTCAGCTAACTGAAGTCTGATAGGTGCCTCTACCTACTTGTTGGCATGCAGTTTAGTTATGAGTTAGTTAGAGTCAATTATGTTGCAGTTTAGTGGTTAATTGATGTGTAGAGTGATGATTAACTGACAAGTAAGACACTCTCATGCATTCATTTGAATTACCTCTCTAGGATTCAAATTGCTTGTCTATTAATGTCATTATAGCATATTGTAATGTATCTTTTGATTAATGATTGAGAAATACATTTCTGCAAGCCTTTTGCATAGTTCTCGGCATTCATTGAGTAAATTGATCTGTATCAATTTGTAGTAACTTTTGTATTGACTCTAACATTGTTGTGCCTCAATTTTTTATTGTTATTTCTTGGAGTTATGGACCCTGAGAATAGAAATGTTATCGCCTTTAAACTATATGATTTTAATTAAAGGGTCTCCCATGAATTATCTTTCCAACTCTCTACAAAATTTGTTGGGAAGAAATTCCATCGTACTGTATTAGAAGAGGGTTCCTCGGCCTCGATCATGTCTATGTCCTATTGGAGAGATATAGGCTCCCCTAAAATCAACCATTTACCTACGACACTAAAATAATTTGATGGTCTATACTTTCAACCCTATGAATTATTGTCCTCTCTTTTGTCGAACTAGGGGGGAAATCAATGTCCATCCATGTTGAAGTTCTCGATTCTCCTATGGATTACAATCTCCTCATAGGTAGGAATTGGTTCTACACGATGAAGGAAGTAGAATGATATTTGTTTCATGTAGTCCAATTCCCATTCCAAGGGAATATTGTCACTGTTAAACAATTAGAGTTTTGTTCTCCAGACACGAGGTCTAATCCTGTGAATAATGTTTGACTACTAGCTTCTTCGGCTCCGTAGTACCAAGACATAGGAGTTGGTATTCTTAAATATTCCTCACTTATGGGAGTCTTCCCATTGAAAAATCCTCCTCCCCTTTGTAGTTTGCGTCTGTGAACATGATCTCCTTGATGAGTCATGACACTTTGACTAAAGGGAAATCAGTTATTGATTTAACACCTTTGAATCACTTTGAAGAGACTTACCAGGATATCTAATCCATTAGTGACCCCACCATCAGTGATCATATTTTGGTGGAATTATATGACCCTTACCACCTATCATATTGGTTAGATCCCCTCCTTCATCTATAGATTATATTTGGCAACCTATTCCATCGGATGGATACATTATGGAAGTCATGTATTTATATGAGATGTCTTGGAAATATCATCATCACCGATCCTCTTTCCTTCCTAGTTACCAAATGGAAGAAGACAATTTTGAAACGTTGGTTTCATATGATGTTGTAATTACTCCTCAGTTACAGGTACTCATTCACAATGTTGATTCCAAGGGTAATCTGAGTAATATTACTAGGTTCATTCCAATCGACATATCAATGAAACATGGAGTTGTTGAGAACATTCACTTGGGACAAAACTATTCTTCTCCGGAAATTGAATCTTATACGTCCCTTTTTTAGGGAATTTAGAGATGTTTTTTCCAGGATGTATGAAGAAATGCTAGGGATAGATCCTTTGATTGTCATTCATGAGATCAGGACATACCTTGACGCCAAGCCTCTCTGTCATGAGTTGCGTCAAGTACATCCATGTAAAGAAACGACCATCAAGGAAGAACTTGAAAAAATTCTTAGGCCTGGGTTCATTTACCCTATACCACTACCGAAATGGGTTTCTAATATTGTTACTCTAACCGAAAAAAGGGAACAATTAGGGTTTGTATCAATTTTTGAGACCTTAATAGGGCTTGTTTGAAAGAAAATTTCCCTACTCCCTACATTGATCAAATCATCGACAATTGTGCTAGGAGAGTCATCTTTTCATTCATGGATGGCTTTTCTGGGTATAATCAGATAGAGATACTCCCTTTCAATCAGCATAATACGACTTTAATTTTCCCATGGGGGACCTTTTCCTACAGAAAATTACCTTTTGGTATGAAAAATTCAGGTGTTACTTTTCAATACACCATGTCTTATGCTTTCCATGAAATTAAGCATATTGTGCAATCGTACCTTGATGGCCTACCTACTCATTCACAGCATCGAGAACATCATGTTGACCATCTGAGAGCCATTTTCCTCAAATTCTTCCATTACAACATGCGTTTGAATCCACACAAATTTGTTTTTTGTGTTGAAACGAGAAGATTGATTGGATTCATTGTTTCCAAGTATGGCATCCGTATAGACTCGTTAAAGATCAAATCCATCTTGGCCCTACTATTTCCTACCAATATTACTGAACTTCAAAGTTTGCAAGGGAAGGAAAACTTTCTTTGTCATTTTATATGCAATTACACCGAGAATACACACGATTTTATGCGTTTGTTAAAAAAGAACACACCTTTTATTTGTGACAACTTTGCACAACGTTCATTCGACACTCTCAAACAAACTATCACACACACACATGTGTTGCAACCACTTGATTATACTAGGGATTACTCCTTATATTTGGTTGTGTATTTAACCACTATTGATATGGTACTAGTTCAGACAGACAAATATTACTGGGAACATGTGATTTATCACCTGAGTAAGAGTCTTCTTGAATCTGAAACACATTATTTGCATTTTGATAAGTTAGCTATGGTGACGGCCATCACAGTCCATAAATTTTATCACTATATCATGCTCTGCAGAACTACTATGTACGCAGATTCTAACCCCATGTATTACATCTTGACTCGTGAGGTGCTTGGGGGAAAATACTCTTGTTGGATTGTCATTCACCAGGAATTCAAGTTAGAATTTTCAAAATATAGTTCAAAGAAGTCTATCGTCTTCATGGAACTCATGTGTGACCCCCACATTACTGAGGATACGCAACCCTTGGATTCATTACCCGATGAATCCTAGTTACTCATAAGTACATCTAACCCATGGCATGGAGATTTGATCCTACATCTTTAGACTCAAATATTTCAGTAAAATGAAAACCGAAACGAACGTCGGTGTATTCCTCATCACGCCAAGTACTATGTTACCGTCAATGATATATTGTACCATCATGGAATTGATGTAGTTTTGTGGAGTTTCTTAACTCATGATGAGGGTGAATTAGTGTTGAATGACTGTCACTCTAGAGCTTGTGGGGGTCATATTTCTGGGATGGCTACTGCCCAGAAAAATTTACACACTGGGTAATTTTGGCCCTCAATATTCAAAGATTGTATAGAAGGCGTAAAAAAATTCCCACCCTACCATCTTTTCTAATAAAAAAAGTGCACCCACCCAGCTCCTTTACATCCCATAATTGTTGTCAGTTCTTTCACAAAATGGGGCATTGATTTCATGCATTATGATCCTACCTCATCCTAGGGGCATGGTTACATAATCATAGCCATGGATTACTTCACAAAATGGACTATGGGTACACCTGCATATGATGAAGATGGAAAAACACTCGCCCTCTTTCTTTCTAACCACATAATCGCTAGGTTCGGAGTCCCGCAATCCATCATGACTGATCATGGTTCACATTTTAAAAATAATATGATGTTAGAACTAAGTGATAAACTAGGTTTTCACCATGATAAATATAAACCCTACTACCCACAGGCTAATGGCTAGGTTGATGCTATCAACAAAACCTTAAAAACCATGCTTCAACAGATGGTAGGACGAGCTAAGTCCAGTTGGAATTTACAGTTGTTTTTTGCATTATGGTATTATAGGAATATCGTTAAGATGTACAATGGATTCACATCATTTCAATTGGTGTGTGGACTATAGGAAACTCTCCCTATTGAATGTGAAATTCCTTCTCCGAAAATTGTCGTGGAACTGCTATCCAATACCAGTCTAGAGGAAGAATGGTTCTTGTACATGAACAAGCTCAATGAGACTCATCGATATGCTACCTTAACAAATGAGGTGCATAAATGATTAATTAAATCCCAATAGGATCTATCCATTCAACCTCACCTCTTCAACGAAGGTGACCTAGTCCTAACACATGACCAAAAACATGATAAATTGGGAGGTGAAAAATTGGAATCCGTGTGGCATGCGCCATATATATGTAGTCGTGTATTAGATAAAGGAGATTATGAGTTGATATGCTATGATGGGATACCTTTTTGAGAGCCCCTGAAATGGGATTTACCTCAAGAGGCACTATGCCTTGATCATATAGCAAATGCACCTTGTACATATTGTTTATAGAGTGTGTTGTGTGTAGTTTGGATTGTAATTTTGCTATAAATATAGGATTCATCTTAGATAAGTCTTCTTATATAGTGTCATGATTGAATGAACAGGTGACTACTTACTCTGGATTTGCGAATGGTGCTAATCACTATACCTTGAACCTCCCATCAACGACTTGGGTACTATATTCCCCTACCAGTGATTTGGTAAGCTCATGAGGAACTTGTTTAGGTCATGATACAAACAATCTTACAGAGTATCATGTAGTGATTGGGTTATTAACTGAAGCTTTAATAAGTGATGTGAATCACATTAGAGTTTATTTAGATTCAGAGTTAGTTGTACATCAACTGAACCAGGTCTACACCATCCGCAACCCCTTACTTCTTCAAATGTTCTAGAGGGTTCTACTTTTAGATAGGTATTTTGAGTTAGTTTCGTATCATCACATACGAAGACATTTGAATGCAGTGGTTGGTTCATTAGCTAACTATGTTTTGGATTGGTACTTAGCTCATGTTTAGTGTTCATTTTAAAATTTTCATCACATATAAAAAGATCACAAAAACACATATAAGTAGCCATTCTTATAACACATCACATACACCCACATGTCTGTAAAAAATTGTTTTTTATATATATAGAATCGATATTGAGGAAAAATATGAGGCCATAAGCTTTCAGTATATCCAAAAATATGGAACTCTCAAGTTTCAAGTACATCAATATGTCAAAAAATATGAACCTTCGAAGCTTTCATCATATATACTACAAAATAGGAGCCACTATGGGATAATCCTAGTGCTCATGGTAACACATAACATCATGAGCTACTCTACGGAGTAGCATCCCAAAATTCCCCGATACCCCTGCAGTGTGGCACTGATAACGCCTGGGAAGGTTGTCAATATAAATGTCAGGAACATTAACAGTCAATATTTACAGGTTGTATTCAATATATTGAAGCATATCCTTTGTCTCCACATTCCTGATGGCCATATCTCTTACCATCTCATGCCTCTCAATTGGAGATACTCCTACAGGTTGGGATGGACCAATGTCTGCAAAATGGTATGCCATGTATTAGTATCACCAAAACACAAAAAATGAGATATAATATAAAACAAAAACACAAAGAAATATCTATTTCTTGACTCTATCATCCCACTAGTCATTGTCAGGTAATGGAAGGTCAGGGCCACCTTTGAAATCAATCCCCACGTACTCATATTCCTCTACCATCAATAGTTCGCCTCGTAGCCACAAGAAGAAGAGTGAGCCATAAGTCCTAGTGGGACCTTTCCCACCTCCATGATGGGCCATATCCTCGACCCACCTCAACATCTATGGATCCTCAGGATCCAACCTGTTGAGTGACACTTGAGGGAGTAACAAAGGAACCCTCTCTATGAAGAATGATACTACTATAGCCTTGTATCCAAAATGCTTCATCTCACCTCATTGACACTTTATGAGTTGTTCCTTGAGTCTTGCTAATAGCCCCTCACTCCAATTGAATATGGTTGGATCCATGCTCTCCAACCCATATAGAATATCTTCTAGGGTATTCTGGTGTGCAACCATACTACTCGGTACCTTCTTTATAGAGAAAGGATACCATCCTCAATGATCGATCCATAATATGTTTGATTGGAATCTTTCCCCCTTGGGACCTTGTTTCGATGACAGAGTGTTCATCGATGAGATCGTCTATGGTCATGTCCCCTCCTCTAGGACTTGAGAGTGATATTGGAATTCCTCTCCTAGATAGTTTGGTCAGAAAGTAGATGTTCTTGACATCGATCGTCAGAATGTGAGTGCCCACCTAGAAATGTTGCTAATATAGGTCCCACATCCGTATCAAATTATCTAACATATAAACATGGGTTTCAATGCTCGAAACCCTGAAGTATTTAAGGATTTTGCACTCCCTCAATGCTCTCACTGCATTGGGTCATTTGTCGCTTGGGAATTATCTAGTTCATGCTTATGCTCCTTCCAAATCACCATTTTTTGTGCCAAACATCTATGGAACATCCACATGGTAACTATTAGACACATATTATTGGGAGAAACAATTGAAATTCATGCTAAATCATTATTTTTGAAACTTTGCAACCAACGACACACGTTCCCCAAGGGAACAGGGTGATGGTGCAACTTCCTCTAGAGAACAGAGTGCCCCTCACACTCTTTCCCCTTTAAGGGTGTGTGCTGATGCACCTCCCGAAAGGGAGAATATAGTTGCTTAGGGTGCACTCTTCCCCTTTCCAAAACTCTCCCTAAAACCAAAAAAAACATGATCTAAACTAAAAATTGAATCATGAAAAGGAAGGGGAGGATGATAACTCTCACCTGCTTCTAATGTTTCATCAAATGGATGCTTGTGGCTCCCGAAATATTCATCATAAATTCCTCTTTGAACCACAATTTTCCCCCAATTCCTAAGGTAAAAACAAAATGGTAAGTAATTTTTACCATTTCACCCCTTTTATGTCATTTTTTTATTTTTTAATAAAAAATAATTCGTGAAATATTTAAATATTATGGGTTTTCACTATATTTTCCTATAGTTTCTATGGTGAAAGTGTCTTAATGTTTCTTTTGAAGATTTCAGGACCTTATGGACGTTCTATGGCTACAATGGAGCTTCTTTTTTATTTTTTCACACTCTCGCCCAAGTTGCAAAAAATTCTGAGTGCATTTTATACCCTCATTGTGCTCGTTAAAAACTCAGAAAAAGGTATCGAGTATTCTTTACCACTTTTTCAGACTCATTAAAATGGATACGAAAAAGAAAACCCCTTTGGAGTAATATTTAAGCTCTTTTTAGGATCTTTAAACATGAAAATATTTCCAAGCGAACTTGATTCTTTCACGCTTGCAAAAGTATTTGAAAGGTCGTCTATTCGGTGATAGTTTACCCCTTTTTTTGGACCGTTTAGACTCATTGATGAAAAAGGTATGGTTTAGTTCATCGCAACTGGAAGAGTTCTCCTGGGTATTGGTTTATACTTTTTCAGACCTCGAGGACTAAATTTATGGAAACTTCAACTTTGGATTCTTCTTAGTCATTTCAGACTCTCTAAACATGAAATATTGATCGATTTTACCTTCTTTGGACTCGTAAAATTAAGTGATGAAGGACCCTATTGTGGGAATGAATCCCTCCTTTCTCAGGTTCATAAAACATATGAGGTTGGACTCATCACTTGATGAGCTATATTGAGTGTTTGTTACCCTTTTTAAGATCGTTAAAAATCAAAGAGGTACTCATCCATTGCAATGGGGAAATGAAGGGAATGAGGAGACATTTTTTCATTTGTATTAATGGAATCTCCTAGTCATCCTTGGACATGGTACCTTTCCACATTTCATTCAAAAAATTGGGTATTCAACTTGTCAGCAAGTCGATCCACTTTCATGATTCGTTTTACTCCTTTGAGTCAATTCAAAGAGTGTAATGTCCTATATTTGCATTATGTGGGGTCTCTGCCTCGATTGATTCAATGCTTCCAAGTCACTTATCATGTCCTCCAATGTTCAAGGGGAGTCTTTTCCACAGTCTACCTCTGTAGTTGCTATACCTTCCTTTGAGTATGTCATATCTGAGCTAGTCCCATGATTGTTCCATTGTCAAGATCATTTCCAAAATCACTTTTGTTCCAAGATTCATGTCGATGATGGGGGAAACACCATGGCCCTCCTTCAATGAGTATATTCTTGTCGACATCAATACATTATCTGGGAATCAGTCCGCTTAGAAACGGTTCAAGTAGCTTGAATCCTACATGCCTTAATGGTGGATTTCCTTGCTTTTGATGATACGCTTTATCATTAGACTCTGATTGGAATATTCTGCCAATTGTTTGACTTCATCTAGTCTATTCACATTCGGAGGAATGTACTAGGTTACCTTGGGAATCATTAACATTAATGGTGATTTCCATCACACTTGTTAACAGTAACCATCAATAACTAATAATCAAGTGGTTTCTAGCATGTTCACCATCATGACATGTATTCACAAGGATAGAATCGTACTATCTGGGATTGGAATGAAGGCCCTAAGTGGTTAGGTATTCACCTAAATATGTTCCTATCCTTAGGTTGTGATGGAGTATTTTTTGAGTGACTGCATGGATCCACATCGTATGTCTGGTGGATATGCTCAAGTTTGAGTTAGGATGACATATATCTACAGTGTATATTTTGTAGCTATGTCCCTATTTGACTCTTGTTGATCATGGATCTACAACGTATTATTGGTAGCCCTGACTTAGTCATTATACATGGATCTGTAGTGTATTGGTCAGCAACCATGATTTGAGTCAAATAGTTTGTAACTGGTGTTATGTCAAGTCTTCACTCACCACTCTTTTTCCTTTGATTCCATATCATATCTATCAAAGTATTTCACCTATCACATCCCTCCATATTCATACTTTGGGGGGAATGCTGTTACACCTAAAAGCTGTCCTGATGCTCAATCCCTTGAATTTTCCTTGCCAAACCATCTTTTGGAGGAGATTTATTCTCATTCCTAAGAGGCCTGATGATATTTTCCTTCTGACATAGAGCATCAACCTACTCTAATGCCTATTGTCTACTAACAAAGTGAGTCAGCGACACTTGTTTCATGAGGATAAGGAGTGTCGATGCCTCCTATTAGTACACAAGGAGCGTCGACACTATCAAAAAGGGAAAAAGGAGAATATTTAGAACCTTCTATATGAGATTCCTCATCGAGGATTATCCCAATTGCTTGGAGTAGGTGTCATTCATACCCCTAGGCTCTAGGGATCATCCCTCACCTTCATCCCAAAAGAGCTCAACCCCTTTGGTCCCTCTTTGGCCTATATATACAAGCTTAATGGACCATGATAGGAAAGTACCAAGAGAGCACCTTTATGTTGTTGAAATCATTGTTGGTATAGGAGGTAAAGTGTGTAGTTGTGAGTGATATTTGTAGAGTATGTGTGAAAGTGAGTCAAAGACATTGTGAGAGAAAAGCTTCAACATAAAGGCTTTGGTTGTATTTTTCTTCTCTTATTTTTTAATAAAAACATGTTCCCATTTCCCATGAATGATTTGTGTTAATATGGGTTATTCATTACTTTTCTCCTTGATCATTAGTATAGATCGTTTAATTATCTTGTTGCTTTCACTATTGTATTTTGTTCCTTACATTGTTGCTTTCACTATTGTATTTTGTTCCTTACATTGCTCCTCATTTTGTCTTACCTTGCACTTGGTGGAGATTAATTGCACATTTTTATTGTAATTTTATGTCGTTATGTGGTTCAGTACCCAACACATGGGTGTACAAACCTAACATTTTATAATTTGTCATTAACTTTGTAGGATTAAATTTTTAAAAGGTTGACACTTTTCTCATATAAATAAGACTACCGCACCTCAATTGTAAAACATGGATAAGGGTTGAAACATGAAACTTTTTATTTTTCTTTTGGTTATTGGATATATTGAGCTAGTGCACACCTCTCTCTTGGGATGACTGTTTTTTCTTGAAGGATGAATGGAGTGCCTTTTAGGGTTTAATTTTTCACGTGACAATTTGATGCTAAGACTAGTTGAGATAAATCATGCTTAAGGGTGACCTAATGTGAAATCCCTTGCTCATTATTGATTATTGTTGGTAATTTTATCTCCTAACCCTATTTTAACGGTGTTCTTGAGCTCCCTTTTGTTTTATTAGGCCTTGGACTTCTCTATTTTCGCTAATTAAGGTTTCACTACCTAAATCTTGAGGTTGTTAGCTTGGCCTAAACCTTGAGGTTGTTAGCTTGGCCCTAGTTGCAAGTATTGAACACCATCTTGAGAGGAGGGATGTTAGTATTGATCTCTTATAGCCCTAGGTTTTGATACAAGAATATAATTTCCTTATCCTAACAAAACTCCACATCTCTTTTATTCAAAATTTTACATATTTTATTTTATGCAAAAATACATAAAATTAGTATAATGCTAGAAAAACCGTAAAAACCCAAATAAGTGAATTAAAAATCCAAAAACATATGTGATTTTGTATTTCTATTCCACCCTAAAAATTCTCCCTAGGTTTTTATACACAACCCCTAGAGGGGCATTCTCTTTTGAACAATTGCATTTGGATACATTAAATCAGTGAAATTGAGGTAATTGCTAGTTGTTTGGTATTTCTAGTTTACCCTCTGAGTGTGTCCTAGTGAATTTATCTAAGTTTCCCTTGAGATTTTACCTTTCGAATGACTTGCCTAGGGAAGTGTGATATTATCTAGGGAAGAGTGGAATTGCCTTTAAAGGCATGGCATGTATTTAGTTTTGTGATAAAGTGAATAGCTCCATTATTGTATGATTACTATGTATTGTTTAATATTGTTTAACTTTGATAAGGAAATGATTGTAGCTATTAAGGTCTTGTGGAAGGTATTTGTGGTTTGTTGGTGGTTGCAAGTATATTTCATTGATTAGGGTATTCCCCTGGGTTTGGATTTACCTAAAGTATTGAGAGGTTAGACTGTGGCAACAATGGGTTTAAATATCTCTCGATCTTACCAACACTATCCTTGGTCAACAAAACCTAGTAGGGTTGGGGTTACTAGTTCGAGGTGTAAAGAGAGCATAACACTCCATCCCACAACCACTCTAAATAGACCCAAATGAAATATATATAATACTAGTAATAAGAAACCTGCAAATATACAAAGTGAATATAAAAAATCAACATACCTTTTCTAAATGTGACAAATAATACCTCAAGTAAACTATAGAGATTGAATTTGGATAGTGACATCTAACATCACACCAAGTCTCTTCATTCAACAATATAATTGTTATCGGATAAATCTACTCAAGCGGACTCAAGCCAGATCTCCCTAGTCCAAGTGGATCTAGAACAAATCAAATATAGAATACAATCTACTTTCCTAGATCAAATATAAATGCAAGTTAACAGATAGATCTCTTACCTGTAATATGCAAATCCTCTTCTCTCTTTATTGATCCAAGTTCCAGAGCCTTCAGATCTTGAGCTACAAAACCCTGTAAATCATGTGGAAATAAGCAAACAGTACATGTGTATCTAAACATGAATTGATCTAAGCTAATAGATAAGGAAGAAATCTCTAAACATCATTAACAACAACAATGTTTATGGAAATAGATTTGTAATAATGTAATCAAGGAGATATATAGAATTACAAAAGGTAGGAATGTCACAACCTAAGCCTTAACGCTGCAATATTCCATCCAACAATCCAAGACAAGCCTCCAAAGGATGATAGGGATCACCTAGAAATTCCATCATCATAATAGTACCATAGTCCCTCCTCCCTTCACAATAGAGAGAGGGTTTAATTTATAAGGCTAAAGGGATATAGTAGGTTGAGGATTAGGAGGAGGGATCTAAGGGATCTTCCCTATAGGTTAGGAACTGAATGCCACCTCACCTAGATGATAGGGATAGACATCCACCTCATCCACCTTCGAGAAGGGTCTCGAAGCTCTGCTTTTTTCCCTCAAAACGCCATCAACGCACCTTCCATGAAGGGAAAGAGCACCGTCGGCACACCTAGTAGTGGGAGATAGAGTGCCGGCATCAGCGCACCTAGCATAAAGGAAAAGAGTGCCATCGTCGCACCTAGCATAAAGGGGAAAAGTGCCAGCCTTCCTAAAGAGGGAAAAAAGGTAGGAAAAATCTCAACACCAATCAACTTTAGCAGAGAGAAATTTGGGGATTAGGCAAAGGATTAACACATGGATCAAGAGGACAAGATTTTGGTATAACAATAACCATTTTCTTTTGTTTTTTCATATAAACCGTGTCACCAAATAAATAGAATAAATATTGTTATAATGATATATATAGAAAAATAATTAATACATTAGTACATTAAATAAAAAATTAATTTGATAAAAACCTAACATATGTAAAAAAAAAATCAACAAACTTACTTCTCAAACTCATTAGCTACATCCATTGATAATTAGCTCGACCTTACACATGATATTGTGTTTTTTACAAGTTTTTCATCCTTCACTTGTTATATTGATCTCTAAGATGATTCTTGAGTTCATTAATATTCTTACCATTGCTTACTACAAAAGTCTTACAACTCTTAATGTTCCATTTTTTATAGAAATGTTCCTGCGAAAGATAAAGATCTCAAAACAAGAACTACAATTATGACGTTAAAAACACAAGTACTCGCTCAAAAGTCGAAACTATTGTTATGGTATGAAACCCTTGAACTACAATAATGAAATTGAATCGAAGGGAGGGATGTTTTCCCACCCAAGGGAGAGAGTCCAAAAAAATAAGTTGCCGAGAGAGATCTATTTTTTAATACGGAAGGATAAAGGTGGTGATATGATTGATTTTATGAGTTGGTTTAATGTATTAATCACAAGAAATTGATTTATTTGGTTGGTTTTCCTTAAGGGATGAGAAAATTAATCAAATCCCATGTTTATCTAGCCTTAAATTTCATTTGTAAATAAGAATTCAAATCTCTAAATGCATCACTTATTCTATAAATTAGTAATCCCATTTCCATACAACATTGCTCCTAAAAAATCTTATCAACATTTAATCTATCCCCATCACATGTTTTTTTCAATGCATTATTGATAAATCTCATCCTCATAATGAATGTGGTGGATATCCTATACTGACTATATTTATTATATGATTTCATATCAATAACTTGACTTATCTGTCTATTAAACACACACATACACACACACACACACATATATATCGATTTCCCTCTATCGCATAATAGTTATATTCAAAACAATTTTATTGATCAAATGCATCCCTACCAACAACTTCTATTGGGTCAACAAGAACCATGTATTCCATCATATTTGCATATCAATTATACCGCATCAATGTTTTTAAGTTGTAAATATGCAAGTGGTGTGGGTTTTTAATTTGATATTTCATGTGTCCTTAATATATGGGTATGTAAAGTTGCTTCTCATTCAATTGAAATGTGTATCCATTGTTAAGAAAGTTTTTCTTTCTTAATTATTCCTGAATGGTATTTTTTTGTTGTTTTGATAACATCATCTTCTATATCAAAATTCATTGTTTTGATTTCCCTACTATCCCTAAAATTTTCATTTTTATATTTAGAGCTAACCACAACATCTTCAACAAAATCAGCCGCATTACATCTCCTCCTTTTATTATTTAAAAGAGTCTCATTTAAATAAATAATGCATTCATCATAAATAGGAATGAAAACATTGCTAGACATGCCTTTTTTGTGTTTATTAGTGTTTCTTCTTCTTCTTAATGGGAGTGTTGACATCACTGCCACCCATGTCAACCTCATATTCATTTAGGGTTCCTTAGGCCCTAAAATTAAACTTTCTAACCTTATAGACTATTAGATTTCCTTTCTTTTCTATTTCTTATATGGATTTATCTTTTCTTTCTTATTTGTGTATTGTCGATATAAAAAGAACTAATGAAATCCATGATATTCATCTTTGTAAAATAAATCCCCCAATATGTTTAAATGTGGCATAACAAAATATCATAAAAATAAAATATAACATTTTAGTATTAATGTGTTAGAAATAATGTCATGCCATTTGTAGTAAATAAAAACTTAAAAAAAATAAACAAACTCATTTTTCTTGTTTCAATATCTTCAATGACATATGCCCATAATTGCCTATTATCAATGGTTTCTTTAAAGCAATATCTAATTTTCTCATGCATGGAGATGTTTCACAAGTGCATAAACAATCTATGCACTCAACACCACACATATATCGTAATATGCTAGTTGGAAGATAATGGAAAATAATTTAATTGCATGTGTTCAATATCAATATAGTAAAAAAATATATTGGTTGGTGGTGATTTGGCTATTACTCACTTTCTTTTTGTTGATGATATTCTGCTCTTCTCTGATGGATCTTGGAGGAATATCTCCACTATCAAATCCATTCTCTCTCCTTATTTTCAGAAGCTATAGGTATGGTCTATAACGCTGCAAAATTGCCCATCTCTTTTATGAATGTAGTTCAAGTCTCGATGAATTGGATATTTTCTCAGTTCAATTTCACTTTAATTGAAATTAACCATGGAATCAAATATTTGGGCTTCATTATTATTCCAAATGATTACTCTAAGAGAGATCGGATCTGGTTGTTATAAAGGTTGAAGGAAAGCTTAATTTATGGTGTAACAAGTGGCTTTCTAGAGGAGGTAAATTAATTATGATGAAGTCTGTCTTGGAAGCTATACTTGTTTATTGGGCCTCCATCTCCCATATTCCTGTGGGTACCATGGAAATCATTAGGAGAATATGATTTAAATTCCTTGGGAGGGGATATGAATGTCAACAAGCCTTTCCTTGGATTGCTTGGAAGAGACTCTCTCCTCCCAAAGAGTTGGGGGGATGGGGCCTCAAGTATTACCCAAGATTCGCCAAAGTGTTTGTTGCTAAAGGAATTTGGAGACTAATTTATGGCGATGGTCTGTGGGTTAATGTTATCAAAGAGAAGTATATTTACCCTCTTTCTATGGATCATTGGATCAAGACTCGAGACAATTCCTCTAGAAATGTATCTATTATTTGGAAAGCCATTATAAAGGAATATGATAGTGATGGTGACTAGTTAGTTTGGGAGATCAACAATGGAAGGAAAATCAGGATTGGTCAAGACCCTTGACAGGGATGCTGGACAACTTTTATACTTCTTGCAGATTTGATTGAATTGTTTATGTCTCGTGGTGTTAGAGGTCTATTCCAGATTCAAGATACTAAAAATTCCACTCCTATCTATCATAAGTGGAATATTGTTGAGGATTTGGGTTTAGTTAGCAAACATCATATCTTATGTGATTAGTTTTTAAAATATTTATACATAGATCACATTTTTCTAGTGATAATTAAAATTCCTTAATCTAGTCTAAGAATCTGTGTGGAGGGGATTACTTGCAAATATTGGTTTATTTAACCATCACAACTAAAGAAGATCTCTCAGTGCCCAATTGGTGGTCTTTTTTCTATCTGGAATTTGAATTGTCCTCTTAAAACCAAGCTATTCTTTTGGCTTTATTTAAATGGGAATGTGCCTATTTGGGATAGACTTATAATATTCCTTGGTGTCACACCCAATATATGCCCGCTCTATCACGAAGACTCAAATTATATTACTCACATTTTCATTCATTGTCCATACATAGTATATACGTGGTAGTTTGTTTCTCAGGTATTTGGAATCCCCTTCAGATGGACATGTGTAGATATTATTACAACATGGGAGAAGTGGTATCATTATCACACTTTTCAGCACTACAAGGCTCTTCCTATGTTGTTGATTTTCAGTGATTGGATCACGAGGAACAAAGCTATTTTTTAGGATGTTATCATCCCAACCTCTGTGTACACTTCAAAAAGTGTGGCTATTTGAAAATCCTTCCCTTAGATGAAGGAACCTGCTTATCACAGGATCGTCGAGGAGATTTATATTGATAAATCTATAAGTTGGTGTTTTTTCGATGATGCCTCGCAAGGGAGGCCAATGATGGGTGGTGTTGGAGGAATTATCTTCTTATTTAAATACCAATAGATTAAATATGAAATGGGAATTGGTAGGCAAACAAATAATATGGTTGAACTTAAATCTCTTCGTCTCATTCTTCATTTGGCACATTCTTATTATGTTCATCATCTTCAGGTTTTTGGGGATTCTCTGCTGGTTATTTATTAGATTAGGTTAAAAAGACCCCCCAAAAATATCCTTTTGAGACCATTTTTCTAATAAATCTTGCGATATATGGGCCTCTTCACAGCTATTTCATTCAGTCATGTTTTCAGGGAGAGGAACATGATAAATGATTCTGATCCACTCAACAGTTGGCATTGTTTGTCAAAGACGACGAGTGCCAACATCGACTTCGACAAGTTCCACACCTCAACACGACATCGATAGGTCCAACATCGAATTCGACAAGTTCTGCACCTCGACACGATGTCGACAGGTTCAATATTGACTTTGATAGATTCAACACCTCGACATGCATAGTTGACACCGACAACTAATGAACTACATAATATTGTCTCTCTGTCTACCAGTCATATGTAATGGTTGAAGTTCTGGAACTGTTCAAAATTATCTTTTAACTGAACGTAACGGGAAAACAATGCAATCATTCTCAACACTCTATTTAAGCATGTACATTATTGTAATATACGGGTAGTAATAAGCAGTAATGAAGTAACATAGTTTGGTTCAAATTATTACATATTGTGTGTGTGTGTGTGCATGTTCTGTGTATAGAGTATTTCCCTCTTTTCTTATTATTAATATTCTTCCTCCATAACAGTACTCGACTCATAAAATCAAACTGTTGTCCCCATCATGCACATGGGGCACCCAGATCATTGGGATCAGAGCTTGTTCATGTGTAGACACTTCTATCGAGGTTACTTGACTTATGCATGTTCAAACATGCTTGCAAATTCAACAATCTAATCACACACTACCTTTGACTCTGAAGTATCTATCTACTCGCACCACTAACCAAAATATGGCCAGATAAATAGGCAATAGACATGTAATAGACGAGATAGAGCAACTCATAGAGAAAGAACTGGCTCAACAGAGAACCAAAATTTTCACCCAGTTCAATGAGATTGTCACACGATTTACCTCGACATCACAAGGATTCTCAACAAGATCTAACTTCAACAAAATCAGTCCATTCAAGGTACAAATGAACTTGGACATACCGAATTTACAAGGAAATATTGACGAAAAATACATAGACATTTGGGTACAATAGCTAGAATCCTATTACTCTATGAACTAACTCTCAGAAACTGAAAATATCACCATTACATCGTTAAATATGTCGACCTTTGTGCACTGCTGGTGGGAGAACATATCAACAAAGATGGAGAAAGACGGAGACTCCATAGATACATGGGAGAAATTTTTTGAGTACGTCTGAAAGGAGTTTTATCCTCCTAGGTACATTGAACAATAGTATAAGAAGTGGCAGCAAATAAGGAAATGGAAATATCAGTTCATGCAGAGTTACACCAACGAGTTCTATTGAATTAGAGAAATCACTTGTTTTGAAATATGTCAACGGATTTTTCCCATACATTCAGCAAGAGATGGATTTTATGTTTGTTAGTATGCTTGCAGATGCATTCCACTATTTCAGTAAGCTTGAAGCCAAGTAGAAAGGAAAACCACGCTTCGGTACTAAGCTGAAAGGACAAACATCCGACAAGAAGTCACCAGCCAACTCTGACAAGTCAAGACGCCCTTCTCAACCAACCCCACCAAAGAAATACCATGGAAAAAAGAAATCTCAGAAAGAAAAGAGGAAATGTAGAAAACAACCATGTGCAAAGAAATGGTGTGATTACCACAGTTCCTCGTGGCATGATACATCCGAATTGAAGGCTCAGAAGACATTTTTGAAAACAAAATCTATGTCCAACTTCTCCAAAAAAACCATGGTAGAATTTGACACAGAAGCATCGACCATTTTGGCATTGAAATCAAACACTCCAACAGACTCAACTACCATCGATGAGGAGGAATGAGAGCACTTACTCCATACACATATATGGGTTCAAAAAAATCTATTGCATTTGATTGTGGATAATGGGAGCCAGAAGAACTTTGTTCTGAATATCTCATGAAGAAACTAGGTCTTTTCGCCACTCCACATCCTCAGCCTTATAATATCGGTTAGATGAAGGATGGACATGAACTGAGGACCAATTGACAATGCAAACTCACCTACTTCATTAATCCTTTTGAAGATGAAGTAATTTTTGACGTGGCACCTCTTTTCGTAGATGATGCCTTGTTTGGGAAACCTTACTTATGGGATCAAAATGGGAGTTATTAGTCAGGACCTCAAAGGTGATTGTCAAAATATAGAACTAATGGTATGGTATACCAAAGAAATGACCTACACCAATGTTTGTATTGATATCTTCTAAACAAACAAAGAAGCTCATCAACCATGCTCAGACATTCACATTGATCTTGATTAAGCCTCAACATCCCAAAATGACTGCAGCAACTAGTCAACTCACCGACCAATGAAACTCCCAACAACCACAACATATCGACAATATTCTTGATGAATATTGAAACGTATTTCAAGATCCAGACAGAGTACCTCTACATTCTCGACTAAAACACTCCATTGAACTTGTTCCTGGTTCTTCATTACCTAACGCATCTATTTACAAAAGATCCATTATTAAGAATGAAGAGATTCACAGACAAATTCAATATTTAATAAACAAAGGTCACATTTGAGCCAGCTCCTCTCCTTGTGGAAGTCCATCCGTCCTCGTTCCAAATAAATATGGGACTTGGTGCATGTGCATCGACTACCGATATTTCAACAAGATTTCAGTAAATAATAGATACCCTTTGCCAATGATAGATGAACTAATAGACTGTCTGAAAGGTGCTAAATTCATTACTAAGCTTGACCTCAAATTGGGATATCATCAAAATCTAATTGATCCCATCAATGTATGGAAAACTTGTTTCAAAACCAAGGAAGGATTGTTTGAATGGTTAGCCATTCCTTTCGGCTTAACCAATGAACTTGTGACCTTCATGCAATATATGGATGAAATTCTTCAACATTTTCATAAGAAAGTGTGTCATTGTCTACCTAGACGATATCTTGATTTCTAGTTGATGATGAGAAGAAAATATCTGACAATTTCAAAAAATTCTAGACACTCTTTGAAAAGATCGACTTTATTTGAACATGGACAAATGTTCATTTGCGATGAACAACATCAAATATTTGGGGTATGTAATTGACTCTACATGCATTCACATCAATCCAGAAAAAGTACAAATCCTTAAAGAGTGGCCCATTCTTCAAAACATTCATGAATTAATAAGTTTTCTTAGTTTGGTGAATTTTTATCGATGATTCATACTCGGCTTCAATCACATGACCTGGACTTTGAATAAGTTGAGTATGGGAAATGGGAAAATTGTCTTCAAATGTACATCGACACAACAACAAAAATTTGATAAGATCAAATACAAGCTCTATACTGCACCAGTACTTTTTTTACCTATTTTGCATCAACCTTTTGAGATTGAGGCGGACTCATTGGACTATGCCCTAGGCCTAGTGTTCACTCAATCTGGTCACCCAGTCTCTTTTCATTCTGAAACTTTTAACAACACCATTTGAAGGTATTCTATGTATGAAAAGGAACCTTATGCCATTGTACAAGCACTTAAGCTATGGAGAGATTACATTCTTGGGAAGGAGACGGTCATTCTTACTGACCACAACCCTTTACAGTTCACACCCTCCTATTCGAAGTTACAAACAATTCAACAAATCAAGTGGATTAATTAAATACAACAATTCTAGTTAGTAATTAAGTATCAGAAAGGTAAATCCAATGTTGCATCTGATTGTCTAATTCTACCACCCATTACTCTCATTTTCACATTGATGAGTATGCAGGGCTACAACACCACTGCTTGGCCTCAATTGTATTCAGTAGACTACGACTTTTCTGTAATTTTATCGATAGCTTCAAATTGACCCGTCTTCCACTACCGACTATTTCTTAAAAGATGTCTTGTTATACAATCTTGGACAACTTTGTGCACTGACATGTGAGCACCAATAGAAGCTCATTTGGGATGTGCACTACAACAATATTGGAAGACACTTTGGAGTAGCAAAGACCCTTTCCATCCTCCAAAAGTATTTTTATTGGCCTTCACTTAAGTCTGAAGTCAACAGGTCATACATTCAATCATGCGTGGTTTGTGCCACTGCTAAACCATTGAATCGATGACAAGGATTGTATATGCCTTTTTTGATTCCTAGTCAACCATGGGAATCTATTTCTATGGACTACATGATGGGGTATCTTGCTACCAAACATCAACATGATGCGATCTAGTCAACAGATTTCCAAGATGTCCATTCTCATTCCATGCAAGAAGATTATGACATCACAACAGATTGCTCATCTCTTCTTCAAACATGTCTAGAAACATTATGGCTTACCGATGACCATCATTTTTGACAGAGATGCCGTATTTTTTAGCATATTTTGGAAGAGTCTCCTAATCAACAGTTTCCATCATCATATAGACGGACAGGTGAAATTTGTGAATCATTTGGTAGTACAATTTCTCAGCATGTACAACCACAAGCATCATCTAATATTGGATGAAAGTATCCCTTATATACATCACAGTTGCAATCGTGCTCAACAAAGTTCTACGTGCAAGATTACTTTTGAGATATGTTATGGGTTTCAACCCTCAGCTCCCATAAACTTTATGGGTTCATCGACATAGTCGAACAACACTGACTCTGACTTACGAGAAGTTGAAAAAGCATTGAATTTTTTAGATCAACTCTGTAACATCCAGAAACAAGTACATGAATTGTTTCAACCAGCTAATGTGAAAGATAAGGCTCGACACAATAAGCACTATATCCCTCAATCAATTCAAATTGGGGATCAGGTTTGGTTGCATATCAAGAAGGAACGCTTCACTGGTCCATACAGGAAGCTGAATCCTTTGCGATATGGTCCGTACATTATTATTAAGCAGATTGGAGAAAATAATTTCTAGCTTGACATTCCTTCATGCCTGGTTCTGCATCTAGTATTCAATGTGGATCTACATCGATCATACCATGCACCATTGTTGGAATAGAACGAATTGCATACAACAGAACCTGAAGACATCCATCCATATGTTTAGGAGACTCTTCCTTGCAACACCATTTTTGGGCAATGAATACACCATACAAGGACGAACACAATTCCCTTGTTTTAGTTGGGTAAAGTCGGACAACTCCCAACACAAGGAAAATGGTACTCTTCTACAGAACTAACCATCAAGTTTCCTCATCTATACAATAAAACAATGGGGACCATTGTTTCTTAAGGAAGGAGGTATCATCCACCTGGTAGTTGGCATTGTTTGTCAAAGACAAAGGGTGCCAACATCAACTTAAACAAGTTCTGGACCTTGACACGATGTCGACAGGTCCGACATAGACTTCGACAAGTTTTGTACCTTGACACGACATCGACCGGTTCAATATCGACATAGATAGAATCAACACCTCAACATGCGTCATTGACACCGATGACCGACAAACTACGACAGATTGGCTCTCTGTCTTCTAGTCGTGTGTAATCGTTCCAACTTCTCTTGCAAACTAAAAGTAACATGCAGACAACCCAAGTGTTCTCAACACTCTATTTAAGCATGTACATTATTGTAATATACAGACAGTAATAAGCAGTAATGAAGTAATAGAGTTTGGTTTGAATTCTTGCATATTGTCTATGTGTATGTGTGCATGTTCTGTGTGTAGTGTATTTCCTACTTAGCTTATTATTAATATGATTCCACCATAACAATACTTGATTCATACAATCGAACTATTGTCCCATTTTTCTAGGATATCTGGTGATATATGGGCCTCTTCATAGATATTTCAATCAGTCATGTTTTTAGGGAGAGGAATATGACGACTAATTCTCTCTCCAAGTCTAAGATATTCATGGATGAATTCTCTTGGCGATTATGGGATGGATTTGGAGTCGTCATTACTAAACATGAACTTCAAGTTCAACCTTAACTTATCTTTATGTTTTAGATTCATTCATGTTCAAGGATGTTATATTTTTTACTCCCTGTTTTTGTAGCTCTTTTTCAAGACTTTATTCGAGCTCAACTCAGCAATACCTACGACCTTTGTTTACAATGTGGTTCTTCATAATAGGAAGAATTACAGTTTTTTTCCCTCTATTTACAATGTGGTTCTTCATAATAGAAATAATTGCAATTTTTTTGTGGGAAAAAAGTGCATAATGACAAAATCAATTTCTAATAATTTAATTTCTTGTGTTCAAATTAATACTTATGAATTATATCATGTCCTTTACTACTACTTTGATCCTCACATATAGAGAATGACTGAATTTGTTTTCTGTAGAAAAGGATTTCTAATCTTTATCACTCTTCAAAATTTAAGAATTTAGTTAATGGATCTTGAATTGAAATGCTAGTATCTTTTTGGCTAATAGTATCAAAACCCTCAATTTATATTTTTTGAGGCTATCATCCTATTTCTAGCTCTTGATTACACCAAGAGGAGTGAGGATCTCTATAATCAAATATGGGAAGATGTTGTGACGTAACATAACGTAACATTACATTACCAAAAATAAAAAGTAATTAAAAAAATTCATATCGGCCGATAAAATAAACAATTATGAAAAGTAATTTAAAAAATCCACATCGACCTATAAAATAAAAAAATTAAAACTTAACCTCAATCTATTAAGAGAGGGATCAAATTTATTGAATTTAAAATTTAAAAAAAAACACATCTCAAGAAATCAAATCTGTCTTGGTGCTTAATAAATCCAAATTTAAGATAAATCTATACTAATTTTGAAACAATTATATAAAACCTTCTCAATTCCAATTTCCATACACAAAAATGTATAATATAGTTTTAATATTAATAACCTTTGTACTATTTTCAAATAAAAATTCCTCTAAACAATTAATATTAAAAAATTTACTGGAATATTTTTTTTAAACTAAAAACAATGTGTTTTAATTACTTTAATATTTTTTTAAAACTAAAAATTCTATGTTTTAATTTTAAAAAATCTGAACTATACATAAATTTACCAACGAAATGCAATTATATATATTTTTGAAAAATAGTATATGAAAGCATGGAAGAAAACATACATATATTAAAAATTGTTTAAAGTAAAACTTTAAAAAATGCAATAAAAATAAAAAAATAAAAGGAGAATAAAAACTAACTAAAATAAATAAAACAGAACTTATTTAAATAAATGGAAAAAATGGACTAATTAAAGACTATTGAAGATATATGCTAAGTAGTTTTTTTTCTTTTCACTTAGGGTTTTGTGTATTTATATTATCCATCCCCATTCCATGGGAGACACCATGTCATATGTGATCAACAAGGATGCCCCCCTCAGTTCAATAGTTCCAAAGTTTCTATAATTCATGATTCTATTAAAAATGGCAAAATACAATATCACTATAGCTTCTGCAAGGTGCTGGTAAGCAAGGAGTCTGTCCAATTGTAATAATTAGGATTGTACATCAAGAAAAATGTGAAAGAATGTTTAAACAAGTCACATGACACTCCAATATATGTAGTCACTTTGAGATGTGTTCGAGGGAGAGTCCAATACATGATGAACCACACCATCATCTCCAAATTTTTAAGCTTATGGCCCTTGGAAGTGACACTAAAATGGTGGGTTAGGACCCATTGGAAGCTAAAAGGAGTTTTTGAAATCAATATGGGCACAACAAGTTTCTTCACTAACATTTTCTCTTTTTTTGAAGATAGAGAGGCCAATTTTAAAGAAAGCCCATAATTTTTCCATTTTTGGAACATACATGCAATATTGGGTGCAGATATTTGATGAAGGGAAGGAGGACTTCCCAAAATCCACTATCTAGATAAGTCTCTACTCCTTGCCACTAGAGTTATGGGATGAAGAAATTCAACATTGTTGATACCCAAGAGTCTTGTGCCAAATTCTTGGAGGCTACTATGCTGAGTTACTGCAGTTCTTATCCTCTAATGTTTGTTGATATTAATGTTTCCCAATGCCTTCTATTTTCCATAACAATATCCTTTAGAGATAATGAATGAATTAAACCCCTATATGTCACAAATTCCATGAGCACGATCACTTATTTATAGACTATCCCCTAAACCAACAATCCCAAAATGATATTGAAGGTGAGGACAAATATGTAGTAGGATTACCACTATTCAAAGTAAATGGAAATAAAACAAGAGCCTAATCATACCATCTTAAGACCTAAAGTGGAAAAGGATAATCAAGTAAAAAACAAACATACTATTTTGTCATCTAAGTAAATCCCATTAGGCCCTAGCCAATTACAAACCATCTCTTCTCCAACTTGAAACCTCACTGAGGGAAACAAGACTCAGTTCATAAAGAACCACATGAAGTAGATACAAAGCAAAAGAAACTTGAGGCATAGGAAAACTTGATATGGAAAATGATTAAGATCAAAATACATAATGCACTCCACTAATGGTTCACAAGAAAGATCAAGAAATCTTAGTAGGAATAGAGGATGAAACCATAGAGGAAATCTCATTAATGAATGAAACAATCACAAATGTGGAAATGTAATATATAGATTGGTAACTTTTATCCTTCTAGTTTGATGAATATTACATTAAATCCCTATTAATAGAGAATCTAGGAAAACTTTACAGGTTAACCTTCAAAGTAATTCCAAAAGGTAGAAACAACAAGACTACCTCTAACCCACTAGACAACCTAGGTATAAAAGTCTACTCTCTAAAACCCATCAATAAGGCCTCAAGAAATCCAAAGCAATGAAATAAAACAAATCAAAATTGTAGGAGGTGAGAGAGCATCTCATGGAATCAGGGTAAGCCAAAGATCTCAGAAGAAATATCTCCTTCATCCTAGCTAATATTAACTATATGGATTATGTCATGGAATATAAGGGAACTTAACTCTGTTAGGAAATAAAATAAGATCAAATACAAATAAAGAAGGAAAACCATCACATCCTTTTCATTCAAGAAACAAAATTCTTGGAGATTAACATTTAGTCACGTTCTTAGAAGATTTGGTGGGGCAACATGGTCATTGGACAAAGTGTACAAGGTTTCTTAGGAGGATTGGAAATTCTTTGGAATCCAAAATCTATTCATATTAGAAATTTAGTAGCTTCTATATGGTGGTTATCATCTTATTTCAAATTTATTGGATTCTCTCCCTTTAGATACCTAACCGATTTTTATGGACCAAACAATATCCATAACAAAGGATATTTCTGACTCTCTAGTCTACACAATATACCCCAAAATTCTCATGGTAGCCTCTAAATAGTTAGGGGATATTTCAACATGATCATAAACCTCGAGGAGAAAAAAGGAGGACACCACAAATGGATGGAATTCACACCCGATTTATAGATAGTATTGAAGAGTTTCAATTAATAGATTCTAGACACAACAATGGAAAGTATGTTGGAATAAAAAAGAAGATGAATCCATAATGTGGTAGATAAACTTATCACTTTTTTCTATAAGAAATGTTTATGGAAAAAATAATATAGTGGGAGCCACCCATCCTAGAAAGTGCATGATTTCACAATTGGCTAGTTCTCCTCCATTTCCTACCAAGAAAGGATCCAAGAGAACCCATTTCCATTTCAAAAAGATGTGGTTGGGTGATTCTAGATTTGAAGGAATCATAAAGAATTGGTGGATTCATGCGAAATTTTGGGTGAGATCATGAAATAATATATTTTAACAAAATTTGAAATATCTAAAATCTAAGATCAAATATTAGAACTTTTTTTTTCAGAGGAAAAAATACCAGACCTTGATATTCTATTAAAGAATCAAAGGACATCATACACAATCATCCAATAGCTGGCACTTATCAAACATCTACAGATGCGTATACATTTGGGGACCTCTCTGCTAGTTGATAGGGAGGATTCCAATCATTCAAGAACAAGGAAGCAGAAAAACATAAAATCTGATAAGATCATACTTTTCTCACCATTCCTGTAGATACAGGTCAGAATTCTAGCTATCATAAATCAAGGTTGACGAAAAAAACATATGAATCAGGAACATAACAAGAAGGCTGATAGACTCATCCATGTCAGCCAAATAACCCATCAAATAAAGAAAATGTACGTGCTTCTAGAAAAGAAGTGAAAGGGAAAATTCCATCACAAGCTAGAATAACTGAAGATCCCCTTGATCAATGATCTTGCCATCCAAAGATTCAAAAAATGTCCCATGTTCATGTGGCAACATAAGGGCTTGCTTGGAGAGAATGTCAGCCTGCTATTTATGTTCACGGTAGATATGATTGATGGTCACTGGAGGGACAAGTTGCAGTAGAGATAGTATGTCATCACACCAATGACTCAAAAGAGGGGCATTTAAATAAGCTTTTATGTTCACCCAAGAGATGATAACCTGTGAATCCCCATAAACAGATAAGAGAGGGATCCCCAAATGAAAGGCAACTGTTAGAAGATCCCAAAGAGCCAGAAGATCTGATCTGGTATTAGTGCTCCTACCACAGCCCAAAGAGTAACTGGTGAAATAGGTAGAACTCAACAGAATCACAAAACCTGCTCCCCCAATGTTTCCAGCAGCCACCCCATCAAAAAATCCACAAGGGTAATCGATCTTCGGGCCCGGGCCAATGATCCTAGATTTCTTCTTCTTTTTAGGAATAGGATACATAAGCATGAGGTCAAAGATTTGCTTACGTAGAACATAAACAAAGGCTATTTTATTGTAAAAAATGCATCAGTTTCTTTGTTTCCATATACACTAAAGAAAGAAAAGAGGCAAATAATGATAGACAGAGTTTACTGGTGTAATGGTGAACCATTGTTCAACAAAGTGACAGATTGAATATTTCGAGAAAGAAGGCAGACCATATCTTTCACCAACCGCAGAATAAACTCTTCAAGAAAACATACAGTCCATGAAAATGTGCTGAGATGAGTCTTCCCCATTCCGACAAAGCATACACAGGCTTGGTCCATGCCTTCCTCGACACTGAAGTTGATCCCAAGTCAGAATACAATCCTTTAACAGTAACTAGATGAAACAAAAAATCTTGTTTGGAATATTCAATTTCCATAGAAGTTTAAAGACCGATGACTGTCCTGAAATGACACAAGAAGAAGCTATACAATCATAACCCTCTACTGCAGTAATATCTCCAATATATTTATCATGCGACCACAATAGAGCATCCTTTTGTTCAGAGAGACGAATTCTACCAAACTCCAAGCCCACAGTATATTTATCCCATTGTTCCTTCCAATTCCCCACCAGGTCCAATTCTTTAGCCTTAAACCAGTAACTTTGAGCACAAATAGAATGATTCCTAACATGATCCAGTGTGATAATATTGTAGTCCTCTAGGTATGCCCGCAAGTCCTGTGAGAGAGTGAAGGGAGAACCTAACCCTACAATCGGGTCTAGGCCAATCTGAATAGCCAAGCCATTTCCCACCAACCAAGTAAGCCCACTGCCTAGCCAGGAAATTGTGAGAATAAAGCCCTTCCAAATCACAGATACCCCTCTGACAGAAAAGGATTTATTGCATAGCCAAGTAGCCACGGGGAGATTTTTCAAGTATTTCATAGAAATAAGTGAGGACCAAATGCCAGTCTCATTTAAAGCCATCCAGAAACTTTTAATACGTAGAGATATACTGAACCAGCTCAATTGTTTAATACCCCAACCTCCCAAGGAAGTTGGTAAATACAAAGAATGCCAATCAGCAAGATGATATTTCTTGTTATTCGTTGAAGAGCCCCATAGAAAGGAGAAGATAATACTTCTAAGCTTGTCAAGGATGGATTGAGGAATAGGTTCCAAGGCCATCCAGTATACTGGCAAGCTGGTAAGGAAAGCTTTGATCAATACCAGCCTACCCCCCAAGGACAAGAGCCAATAGGTCCAGTGATGTATTAGTTTTTCAAATTTCTGAATGAGCCAGTGCCAGTCTTTAATCAAATACCCAAGAGGTTTAATGAAGTAACCCAGATAAATAAATCCCTTAGTAATATGATCAAATCTGTAAGGAAGAGACCCAGCAATCATGTTCAAAATACCATCATTCAAATTGTTATACAAGAAGCATGATTTATCCATGTTAATTTTCATTTTTGAGGCTTCATAGAATGTATCCAAGATAACTTTGAATGCAGCCCACTCTTCAAAAGTACCATATCCAAACATGATGACATCATCCACAAAGAGTAGATGTGTCAGGGAGAGCTATGAAGAGATCTTAATACCTCGGATCAGCCCACCATTTTGAGCATCCCTGATGAGCAAACTCAGTCCCTCAATGACTAGAATAAAAAGCAAAGGGGATAAAGGACATCCCTACCTGATGCCCTAGGAAGCAGGAAAGAATCGAGTGGGAGAGCCATTGATAAGAAGGGTAAAGTTTTCAGAGGACAAACATCCCAAAATCCAGTTAGTGCCCGCCAGAGGAACACCAATTTGTAGAAGTATAAGACGGAGATAGGTCCAATTCACTCTGTCGAAGGCCTTAGAGAGATCCAGCTTCAGAATTAGAGCACATCTATTTTTTGTTTTGACAGTGTGAAGAACTTCTTGAGTTATTGCTAAGGGAGTAGTAATCTGTCTATGCTTCAAGAACCCAAATTGTTGTGGAGAAATATGCCTATCCAAAAAAGGCTTGAGTCTTTGGGCTGCAACTTTAGAAATCAGCTTGTATACCAAATTGCAGAGTGAGATGGGCCTAAAATCAGAGAAAGTGGAGGGATTTTCTTTTTTAGGGATAAGGGCAATGAAGGTGGAGTTCAAAGAAGGTGAGACCCTGCCTTCAATTCGAGAATTTTCCACCAAGTCCAACAGTTCAAGCCCCAAAATATCAAAAAAATCCAAATAAAACTCTACAGGCCATCCATCAAGGCCCGGGGCCTTATCTTTATTAAAAGATTTAGGGCAGATTCAATTTCATCCAGGGATATCTGACAGGTGAATGACTCCCTCTCATCACCATTTATAAAGGAAGGAAATAAATGGACAACTTTCAATTGGGCCTCAATATTGGTCATAAGATCGTCCCGAAATATATTCCTGAAATGATGGACCCCTAATTCCTTAATGCACAATTCATCAGTAATCAAATTGCCCTCCTCATCTTTGAGACCCCAAATAGCATTATGATTTTTCCTGGCAGAGGCCACCTCATGGAAAAATTTGGTATTCGCATACCCCTGAGAAACCCAAACCAATCTACTTTGGAGCTGAGCAGATTGAAGTTCATGATCCCTCCAGCTCTGCAGTTCAAGTTTAAGAGCCTGGAGCTTGGAAGAGTCCCTAGCACAAAGAATACCTAAAAATGATAAATCCAGAAGACCTCTAATCTCCTCCTCAATAAGTAAAGACCTCTCGCGCTTCTCCATGGTCTTATCTTTGATCCACACTCTGACCTTTATTTTAAGTAAGCGCAACTTTTGTGCGAAATCAGACATGCAGTCCAAGGGGTTAGATGGGGTAATAAGAGGCCATTCCGATCTTACCATTGATACAAACTCCAAATCAGACAACCAGGAGTGATTAAATTCAAAGGGAAGCAAACAGGAAGAAGAATTTACCATCCAACCAAAGATGATGGGATAGTGATCAGAAATGACAGAAGGTCGTGCCCAAACCCTGTATCAAGAGAGGAGACTGAAAAGGTTAAAAGAGAGCAAGTATCTATCCAGTCTCTTACTAATGCCCTCAACCCCCACCCTACCGTTATGCCAGGTTGGCCTAGCACAGGTAGGGGCAATATCTGCAAGATGATGGTCACTGAAGAAGTTAGTAAAGAAAGGACCAAGAGGATCAGGGATGGCCTTAGTGCCCCAAATCTCAGAACCATTCAGGGTAAGGTTCAAATCACCTGCCAGGATCAGATTGGGTAGTGAAAGTAAACCACCCCGAGCGATCGAGTTCCATAAATTTTCTCGGTGAAGATAAGGACCGTAATAGTTGAGAATGGAAAGTGAAATGTCAGAACCCCTAAACCGAGCTTTGAGCAGGATTCCAGCAAGAGTATGGAAGGCTTTGAATTTGACTTGGAGAGGGTTCCAACTAGAGAGTATACCCCCGGAGAGCCTAGAAGAGCTAATGGCACAGATCTCCCATCCAGGATAGAGTTTGGAGAAAGCTAGGAGTGCAGGGTAAGTACTATTCATGGTTTCCTGAAGCAAAATGATATCGAGCGAGAGAGAAGAAAAAAGATGACGGAGGCCTTTTTATTTGGCCAAGCCTCCCAAGCCACAAACATTAAGAGAGAGAATACACATCAGGGATCACTCTGAGGAGGGGTCGAGGCTCTAAGGACCCTAAGTGGGGAGGACAGGTGCTGACGAGCAGCATTCTTGAGTCTGTTGGACAAAGGAATGTAAGGAGCCGAGTTCGAGTCCAAAGTCACCGAAGGAGATTTTTTTTTCTTTCTGATTGTGACATTCTCAAACCTAATGGAATCAAGTGGAAGGACCGAAGGGGAGAGGGGATTTTTGGCAGAAAAGATCTCCAGAGACTTTTGAAGGGAGGGGTCTGTGAAGGACAGAGAAGAGACGGGGCTCCTAGGGGGAGAAGAGTCAATGTATGAATGAGAATAGGGTAGAGGAGGAAAATCCGAATCCTTAAAAATAGAGGGTGAAGGGGATAACGAGGCCAAGGATGAGGAGTAAATGGGTTGAATCAGAGTAGGTGGAGTATCAACCAAGTGTGCATTGTCAGTGTTTATAACAGGAGAAGGGTTGGGTACCCGAGGGTCAGATATCACTACAGAATCCATAAAATCAGTACGTCCATCCATCGAGTCCAGAGAAGAAAGTTCAAGGACAGAGTTTGGTACAGGAGGGGGACAGGCAACCCAAGGATCATAGGCCTCTACAGAAACCAAAGGAGCAGAGTGACCATCCACAAAATCCAATAGAGAAAGTTCAAGAACAGAGGCATCTTCAAAAAAGGAACAAGGAACTTGAATAACTTTGGTAACATATTTTAAAGAAACAAAGATTTAGAATGGTGAGTGGTTAAAACAAAAGATAAAATCATGGCCTTGGGCATGACTAAATCCTTAAGGCAAACTCAAATAGATGTTAACAACTAGTTTGACCTACAAGCCACGTAGGAGAAGATTAATGTAGAAATTCAGGCCTGCAGTAGATTAATTTCACTCACAGCAATTAACAATTGATCATGCAAATTATCAACAATGGAGACTGAATATGGAGC